>PVIY010033711.1:12500-27830 GCA_004026745.1 Myrmecophaga tridactyla | reverse complement strand
GCAATGCAATTTTTTCCATCTTTTTTGCCATTTGTTGTTTTGAGTCTTTGAAGTCAGTTATCCTGGCCTCTCTATCACTTATTCTTTCTTCTGTCTCTTCAAATCTGGCATTGTGTGCTTTTAGTATGTTTTTAATTTGGTCAACAGGGTCTTTAATCTCTGTGATATCTGCCATTTTTCTATTTATTCTTTCAAATTCCTCTTTTTTCTATTCTACTGGCTTTTTGATCCCCTTTATGTCATTTGTCATCCTACATATTTTATTAAGTAGAGTTGTATGTGCATCTTTGCTTAGTTGTTCCACTGTCTGTCTCTCCTCTGGTGTTTTAATTTGGTCATTAGGCAGGGCTGTATCTGTCTGCATTGTGATATGCTTAATGGTCTTCTGCTGTCTTCATGGCATGTAAATATCTTGATTGATTTACTTTGGGAGTTGATTGCTTTCAGTAGTCTAAAGCCTTGTGTTTGCAGGTTGGATGTGCAGCAGTGAGCAGTGTATAGGGTGGGGCACAACAGTGTGGTGATTCGTTTCAGGGCTGGTATAAGTACAGTTTGTGGATGTTACGCTGATGCTTGTGAATGGGGGCACCCAGCAGCCAGGGAAGTGTAGCTGTGTGGGTGCACTGATCTGGGTGGCATAACCCTGGTGGGCACTGGCCTAGGGCATGGAGCTCTTTGTGTGCATTTCTAGAACTGTGGCAACAGGTTGGTGTTATGCCTTTGTTTGTTGGGGGCAGTTGTGACCCAGCTGCGCACATCATCACTTTCTCAGAGCTGCGCAGTGTGACTAAGGGCTGGGCGCATGTGCAGTTCTAGGACTGCTGTAAGCTGAAGTTTCCAGAGCTGAAGGATGTGAATGGGGGCCTGTAAACATGCACTGGACAAGGAATACCATAAATTGATGTGCAGAGCTCAAGGTGGGAGGGATGAGGCTGTGTGACACTATGGGTGAGTTTGGGTTAGACTGGGTGTGGAGTTTAGTGCCTGTAGACTTTATGCACTGGCAACAGCCTGCAGGGAATGGGGAGGGGGAAGTAGTGCTTGGGAGGGGTGCAGGAGAGGTAGGTTGGGCTACACTTGGGGTGAGGGTGTGGGGCAGGTTTGTACACTGGGGACTGGTGGGGTGGGAGTGCCTGGAGCACAGAGAATGGGAGTGGGATTCGGGTGCGTGGGGTGTGGGGTGAGTCACTGGTCATGGGGCTGCACTGATGAGGGTAGCATGCCCAAGGAACATGGCCTGGTTTACTTCCTAGTCCCTGGCTCCCATCCATGCACTCCCGTGGGCTCCAGACCTCTGCGCTAGGCTCCAGCTTTCTGCTTCTTGGTTCCTCAGTCTCTGCAACCATGGCTGCCCTATGTGGTGCAGAAGGCTCTCCCAGATCTGTTGCACTCTAGAATTGTCATCTCAGTCACCCCCCTGTCCCTTCTCTACTTTTTCCGTGGAGCAGGGCTGAACACTAGCTACTCTATTTGGTCATCTTCCCAGAAGCCACATTAATTTTTTTAAAAATTAAGGTATAATTAGCATATACTTAAATCCATCTTCATTCGAGTACAGTTTTGCAAAGTTTAACAAACACTTACATTTGTATCACCACCACTAAAATCAAGATATGGAACAATTTTATCACCCCTCAAATTCCCTTGTGCTCCTTCATAGCCAACTTCTACTTCTAGACCCTGTTTGTGGCAACTACTGCTGTATTGTCTGTCTTTATAGTTTTGCCTTTCCAGAATACCACAAATGGATTACATATTGTGTAGTCTTTTCAATGTGAATTCTTCCACTTGGCAACTTGTACTAGAGATTTATTTATTTTATTGCTGAGTAACATTGCATGACATGTATGTTCCACAGATTTTTATCTCTTCATCAGTTCAGCGACTTAAGTTTTTCCCCAGCTTTTTGACCATTGAGACAAAACCTGCATAAAAATTTAGTGTAGATTTTTGTTTGAACGTAAGTTTATATTTCCTTTGGGTAAATGGTTAGGTGTGGCATTGACTTTGGGTATCTTTTGATGTGCTAACTAGCTACGAATACACACTCTGTGGTAAAGTGCTGGTTCATATCTTTTGGCCATTTTGCAATTTCGTTACGTATCTTCTTACTATTGAGTTTCAATATTAATATATCCTGGATACATACAATTTGTTAGATACATGATTTGAAAATATTTTCTTTTTCAAATGAAATGGCTTATCTTTTCTTTTTCTTAATGGTGCTGTGGTAGGCAGAATTTTAAAGATGATCCCCTCCCTCATGATTCCTTGGTTATCAAATCAAACACTAATCAAGGTACTGCTGTGAAGGGATTTTGAGAATTTAAGTAAAGTTCCAGGTCAGTTTTGTCCTTACATCCAAGATAGGCCTAATCTAATCACACACGCCCTTTAAAAGCAGAAATTCCCTCTGGCTGATGTCTCTGCACAGTTGTTCTGAATTTTAATATTTAACTTTAATGGTTACTCCTGCATCTATATTGCTTAGTGGTAACCAGTCATTCATTGGTCATAAGTTTTCTCAAATACCTCAAGCTAGCAAGGTTTTCATTCTCTGCTGACAGATCCATGTGTGGATTTGGGAGCATATTCAAAATACAGAAAATTTTGAAGTGTTTCCTGAGATTTACTTTCTGCCAGGTTCTTTTGGTTGTTTATTGATGATCTGTGCCCCTCTACAAGCCAACTGGGGATGTGTGTATAACTGAGATCTTCTTGAGTCTCCCCTGAACATGTATACAGATTCTCAGACAGCCAAAGAACCATGGAGCACCTATCCAGCCCTCTAACGGCTTGCTCACATCAGATGCCTCCTGTCAAATTTCTGATTAGTCCAATGGTCTACTAGCCATCCTAAGTTGGACTGCAGCTCAGGGTAGCAAAACCATGGGTTTTTACCTCAGTATTTAAGTTTGCTATTTCCACTTACAATATCTCTGAGTGTGGTTTCTTTGTTCTCAGTACCAAATTAAGTCATCTCCTTTCAGCAGTGAAGCTGTTAGTTTTTATGGTCAGCCCTTACCTGGCACACTACAATACTGACCCAGGTGTCAGAGGATGGGGAAGGTCAGGGATGGCAGTGATTCCAGGTAGGAATGCCACAGACTCCCATAGCTATTATCTGAACTTACCTGAAATTTTAGAAGTTTCCCATGAATGAGTGTATCAATATTTTCTTTGCTTGTAGTCATTTTCCAGAGAATAGAGACTGCTGGGTTTTGATCTTTTTCTCGAATTTTTAATCACTTTGGAAGGATTGGATTTGATACTTCACTCCACCATAGCTTGAGTATCACCATTTCTTCATTTTTAAAATATATTTTTGCAGGTTTAGAATTCTGGGTTAACAGAGTTGGATATGTTATTGTTTTTGTTTCTGCATTTTAAGGACATCCCTTCACTATCTTCTGGTTGGCTTAGGTTCTGATGAGAGGCTTCATGTAATTCTTATCTTTGTTTCTCTACATGTGAAATGTTTTTTTTCCCCCCTCTGGCTACCTTCAGGACTTTTTTATTTGCTTTTTAGCAGTTTGCATATTATGTGTCTCGTCATGTGTGGATATATATATATACGTGTTTTCTGAGCTTGGATCTGTGCTTTGGTGTCTATAATTAATTTGAGAAACTGTTAGCCATTATTCTTTCAAATGGTTTTCCTGTCCTGTGTTTTCTCTTTTCTTCTTCTGTGTTCAAATTACAGATATTTTCATTACTCTTGGATGCTCTTCTCTAATTTTTTTCACTCTCCTTTTCTCTTTGTGTTTCATTTTCAGTTATTTCTATTGGCCCATCTTTGATTATTTCCCCAGCTGTGTCAAGTCTACTGATAAACTTCTTAGTGACATTCTTTATCTGTTATCATTTCTAGCATTTCCATGTCTTTGCTAAAATTCTTCATCTATTCATTCATATTGTCCACCGTTTCTACTAGAGGCTTTAACAGTTTAATTATAGCTATTTTAAATTTCCAATAGATGAGCCATATCTGAATCTGGTTCTATTGATTGCTTTGTCCCTTGGCAAGATATTGCTTTCTTTTGGCTTCTTTGTCACCTAATTTTGGTTGAAAGTTGGACATCTTGGATAGGATAGTAGTGACTGAGATAAATATTATTTATGCCTGGAAATGGCATGCCTTTATTTTGCCAGTTTTCAGCATGTCTCCTGGAGAGGTTGTTGAGTTAGGCTATTGGGATTTGAGCAGGGTTTGAGTTTTGCTGTTGTTATGGTTATCCTCAGTGCATCAAAACTTCAAATTTCTCTAGTACTAACTTGTTTTTAGCGTGGAGGCTGGCTGGTTGGAGGAGAATTCTCAATCTTTGCTCCAGCCTCAGGCGTTAAGTCTTCTCTTTGTGACTGCTCTTCCAAGAGCACATTGGTCCTCTTCCTCTTCTGTCAGCATGTTGCTTTTACTTGTAACCCAATGGTGGCTAATCTCATGGTGAGGTGTGCATATATGTGTATGTGTGTGTGTGTGTGTGTTGGTGGAGGGTATTCTTCATTGTTCTGTTCCAGCCTCCATTTCAGGCAGGAGTTGTGTCTCTAGGTCTCTAGGATGGGTACTTCTTCTTGATCCTTCCCTTCCCTGTGCTATAGGAGACCCCAAATAGTTTAGGTCCAGGATGTTTTTTTGCTCCTACCCTAGGATTTGTGGCTTTTTGTTTTTTTTTTCCATTCTCCCAGTTGCCATGGGGCAACAAGATCTGCTGTCCTTCCCCCAGCAGTTTAAGGCTTTTGTTCCTTAGAGGAGATAAAGGTGAAGTATCCAAGTGGGACTTTGTCACTTTCTGCAGTGGCTTCTGCTCCATCTCCTAAACCTGAATCACAAGGGAGGCTTTCTCTGGACCAGGGTTTTTCAACATCAGCTTTATTGACATTTTAAAATGGATAATTCTTTGTTTTCCAGCATCCTCGGGCTCTACCCACTGGATACTAGTAGCACCCTCCAGTTGTGGCCTTGAAAATATTTTTAAGCATTCTCAGATGTCCCCTTGGAGGCAAAATCGGCCCCTTTTGAGAACTACTGCTCTAGAGTCTCACCCAGTCCCCAAAGTAGGTTTGAATTTCCCTTGTTCACAGTTCCCACAAGTTCTATACTCTCACATCATGCCACATTCAGACTTTAGCAATTAGTTAACATTTTTTTACCTGAAGTCATCTTACTTGCTTAAAAAGGTCTCACTTTTGCTCCATTAAGGAAGTGCTTGTATACTGCTTGCATACTGTCATTTCTTGGAAGCACCTATCATTCCCTATGATTTTTGTTTTTTGGTTGCCCTGTGACCTCAGCTCTGATGGGTTTAACAAAAGTTTGTCAACTATTCAGAATCTTTTTTTGTTCTAAATTTGGGAGCAATGCCCTTTCCAGCTTTCTACATCCTAAATGGAAGGTGAAAGTCTGATGTACATAATTTAAAGATTTTCTCAACTATCCTGAAGAGGTAATGGAGCCTGGGAGAATAACTTTCCCATGTGCAGAAGATTTGAACCAAAGCCTTTCCAATCCTAGCATGACGGTGCAGTTTTAACTAGTGACTTCCCCAGGTAACTTTTATATTCTTTCTGTTCTTTATTCCTCAAACAGATTTAGATTGCACTTCAAAAAGCTACTGGGCATGCTTAGGGAGGAGGAGGATGGTTGAGTAATTTGTTACCATGGTTACCAGACCTAGCCTCATCTATCTCCTCGAGGTGTCAAAATCAGATGTCTATAGGTACTATGCAAGAAGTATAAGCGAGTGAAGGGTGCTGGGTCTATGTTCTCTCCCATTTTTCTTGACACTTGCAGCCCTACTTTTGATAGAGGCAGGGCACAGAAGAGTATTTCTTTATAAGAAAACAGTAATGCAAACAGAATGGTATATGAGTACTCTCTTTCTGCATTGTAAAACTTCCTGGCCACCTTCTATTGTCTTAAAGCCACCTATGAAAGTTATGCTATCTGTCCCTAAGACCATTTCATTCAATAGTCAATATTTATTGAATACTTACTACTTTCCAGCTTCTGAGTGAGGTTCTGAGGATGCAGCAGTGAGTGAACCAGCCCCTGCTTTATGAAGCCTGCATTTTGGTTTGTGGTCTCTGTAATGGGGAAGGGTGGGAAAAATAGACTCAGAGAGCTGTAACTGCAGCATATGCTACCACCACTCACCTCTAGCTAATTGTTGTCAAGCGAGAATGATGATTCTCCAATAGCAATTTTTTAAGTTTTTTCAAGAGAAGACAGAAATCTGGATTTTTAATGCAATTTTATTATTTTTAAATATTGGCTCAACATTTTAGAAATCACTATGGGGGTCAAGCGAAGCACATTTGCAGGCAGAATCCAGCTTGTGACCTCTGTCTCACACCATCATTGCCCTTTCTATCTGCTTGAGAAGAGAAATGCAATAGAATGACAGCTTTAGCCATGTCAATACCCTTCACTGGAAGCAATGAGCCGGTTGTCCTAGTTTTGGCAATTCCAAGATTTAATTTGCAATACAAGTCAACGATTTCAGAAAAAGCCATTTGAAATCCACCTTAGAACTGACAAACAAAAAGTTAACTATACAAATCATTGGGGGATTATTAACTTGGGCTCAAGAGAATGTTGCCAAGCCAACAGGTTATCTGCAAGTGGGTTTAATGCAATTATCAACCTGCTTGCAAGTTTGATATTGGCTTTTAAAAATGACTCCATCAGAGGCCATTTACGTCTCACCCAAGATGCTACACTGTCATCCAAACTGGAATCCAGGATGAGAGTTTTGTAATGGTGACCGTTACTAGTTCATTAATTTTGGTAAGGCCAAAGAAGGTTTTTTGTTTTTTTTTGGTAAATTTATAGTGTTTTTAACTATTCTTTGAACGATTCTTTTTCTTTTATTTACAAAGGGAAGCTACTTTGGACCTTCTTTAGGATGTAGGTCTCATAGGCTGTTAAGCAAATGCATCAGTTTTCTGATTGGCTCCATATTTTGTGAATGACTCATGCAGAGTTAGGTTTTTTTTTTGGAGGATGGTTGGTGGCTGCTCATTAATCACTAACTTATTGAAATTATTACTTGCAGAGAGAGTGTCTTCATTCTATAAATTTGTCATTCTCATTTTCTTCACCACTCCACTCATATTTTTCTTCCACTTAACCTTGTGCTATTTCACTCCTAATCCTGCACATTCCATCTACAATAAACTCTGGTTTTATCTCTTGAAGCAGAATGGTACCCAAGAGTATGGGGGCTGAGAACACTGCTTCAGATATGACTGGGTCCATAGCTCAGCTCTCCCACTCACTAACTGTGAGTTTTGGCAAATTATTTAGCCTCTTTATGTCTTTATTTCTTCAGCTGCAAAACTTGCTCCTTAGTTTTGTGGCAGTTGTGCTTGGCTACTGTACTAGTTATGAACCCCCAACTCATTTCTTTCCTCTAAAATATCTGTGTCACCTGCATTTATTTTAATTTTTGCATTTGATTAATCAGTGCTTCCTAATATGTAACTTGCAAATGTTACTGTGCTTCTACCTACATTGTAAGTCCCTTGGGTAGACAGGGACCACATCTTATATTTGTGTGTGTGTGGCTCCTATTGGGTACACCTAAGCAGGGAGCCCATAGCAAGGACTGAATAAATCACTTGTGGATGGTAATCCTGCAGGACTAATATTGAAAGAACCTCAGGTCACATCGCTAGAAAGTAAGATACATAAGGGCAGGGTTTTTTGTTTGTTTTGTTTTCTGTCATGTTCCCAGCCTACGGTCACGTATGTTGTTGAGCATTAGAAAGGTATTTGAAGGCATTTCATGCTCATATTCAATGCTCCTTCAAGTTGAATTAACTTTGCTTGAATAAAATGGCAAAGCCCCACCCATGTCACTTGTAACTCTAAAGGTAAATGACTTTACAAGCAGAAGATTAGAGATACACTTCTCCACCTCATAACTTGGCTAAAGAAATAGCTATAATGTTTTGTAGTTTAGAAAGTAATGTCATAGATGACTACCTTATATAATGCATTTCAGGTTTTCACCTGCTGGTTTTTAACTGGAAATGGACATATTTTTCAAATTTGGAGGCCGACAGCAAATAATAAAGAAGGTGCTTATTCTATTGGATTCTTTTTTCTTTATAAAATTGATTTCTTGGTTTAATTCATTGACATTGAAGTTTCTTTCAATCCACATTACACAAGTTTAAATTGCTTGGTATATATGAAGCTCCCCATGAGAAACTGGGGCAGTACCTTAGATTTGGAAAAGGAATCGAAGTTTGTAGATGGAAGATAGCTCTTATACCTGCCCTTCCTTTAGTCTTCTATTTCAGATAACCCTTCCACCTCCAACCCTTCATGTCCCTTGTATCCTTCACATGGATTCAGTGCATCTAATTTCTCAGTTCATTCTATTTGTCACAGTTCTCAGCACCAGAGGGCTGATTTTAGCCTTTTAATACCACTTTAAGGCCATCAAACTAAATTCTCAAGACTTGCTCTAGAACACAAATTCATGGATCGGTATTTAATCAGAATGTCCACTCCTTAACCAACTCAAAAGGCAGATCACATTGGTCATTGATTTTCTTCTAGCTCAAGGTGGGTTGTTTGGTCTTCATGTCCCCCACTGCCCCCATCTCCCCACCTGTTCTGCTGGTTGTCTCCCAGTTGCAAGAGATCTGACTCTAGACCCCAAATTCCAACCCATAGAAACTCATGGGCTGCAATTCTTTATTGCAAATAATGCTTAACCCAAGCTTTGCAGAGATTTCCAAGCAGGTAGGAACCCCAAGCCATACCCTTTGCTCATTCAACAGGAGACTATTCAGTTTTACTCCTCTAGTGATAGCTACTTTTTAAATGATACACCTCTTGGTTCTATCAAATAGCTTTCTCATTTCAACTAAAATCTGACTTGAAGAGGTTTGTAATCCAATAGATAGAAATATGGAATTGTTTTCATGCATCCCAATTTTAGCAAAGATAAGGATTAGAAGAAAGGAAAAGACTGAACTCCTTCCTTATCTGAAAAATACAGATTGATAAAAAAGAATGTGAAGTGAGGAGACACTGGGGAAACACAGACCAGTCTTTCTGTCCCTGGGCCTCAGCATTTGAAATTAGGCATTTTAAAAATTAAATCCTCTATACTCCACTAAAAAGTTCAGAGTACCATTTCCTACTTTGTCTTTTTGTGTTTACTGTGGTAGGTGCATTATTTAAAATTATATGAAAGCTTATCAAATTTGGCACATAATATTTAAAATCAATGAGTGACTGGACCTTATTGTCTTGGAAGATTTCCATTTATCCTCTGAACCCTTAAGAATATGTATGTCAATATGTAAGTTTTATTTATGGTGTAAGTGCCAACTACTGAAGAACATAATGGGAAAGATCTATGTGAGATGGCACAGGTTGGGTGTGGTTGTTTTTCCAGGTGTCTGGATAGGATTTCTCAAACCTGACTCTATTGACATTTAGGTCCAGATTATTTTTGGTTGTGGGACATGTCCTGTTTATTGTAGGATGTTTAGCAGCATCCTTGGCTTCATTCCACTAGATATAGCACCCCCTACCCCAGTTGTGGTGGCAACCAAACATCTTCAGACATTGAATAATGTCCCTTGGGGGGACAAAATCATCCTTGCCTTGACACTACTCTCCTGGAGCCATTTTTTTTTTCAGAAATTTCACTAAAGCAACTAAACTATTTTATATGACTCTATTCAGGGATTTTGACCTTATTTCATGATTGCATGAACTTTTCTATGCTTAATTTACACAGACTATGCATTTTTGCAGAAAAATGTTTTAAATGCAGTCTTCTGTGGAAGGAGAGATGTAGTCTGCTTTATTTGGAAGTTTCTTGGGCAGTATATTGAGGTGACAGAGGTAATCTGTGCTTTTTGGCTCGTGTACTTTAGATTATGTCTGCAAAATAAATTTATGTGTGACAATACATGAGCAACTTCACAAACTGCAAACATTTGAAAAGACAAATATTAACTACTAGAGATGAAATTTGAGGGAAACAAAAGCAAACAGATTTCCATTCCACATATGTTCCCAGAAATATGTACTTTGGAATTTCTCTTTAGTCACTGTGCTGTGGGAAAAAAAAAAAAAAAAAAGCAAGCAAGTTAAATTTCAATGTTTGCTAATTGGTAAAAATTTTACCATTTTGATGTTTGTTTTTTCTTTTAAATAACTTTACATGTATTTCCTTTATTTTAGGGAGCTATTGTTGAATATAATCTTTCAATCTTTTATGCTACATTAAAAAGTAAGTTTTAAAATCAGTACTAGAATGAGCAAAATCTTTCTTTGTTTTTCAATATTGACGGCTAGTTAAGAGCTCACATGCAGTTTTTTGAAGTGACTTCTTTTAAGTCTGACTGATGGCTTTGAATAAAAAAAAATATGACACTTGTATCATTCATACATGGTATATTTTGTTTTGCTGCCAAATACCGATAGCAATTTCAAAAGGGCAAATTCTAGGTTTAAAATGCTCCTTTGGTGAATGTTTTCAAAATCTAATAAATACAGCACCTTTGTTCATTTTTAAAATTTCACATTTTTATTGTTCTCTAGTTCTAGACCATGTTCTCTAATAGTATTTTTATCAGTGGAAGTGATATCAAATGAAATAGTTTGCAGATTGAACTTCATAATTTATTGCATGATTATGGAGTTTTAAGAGTATTAAATTTACTTTCATTAAACTGTTTGCAGTCCATATCTTTTTTGTATAATGTTCTCGGGTTTTAATTTGCCTGGACCTTAGGTACACATATTTATCATCGACTTTATCAGATACCATTTTTTCATGGCAGTTGCAAAACTGAATCACAGTTTTTTGCAGAAGATAAATACAGTACAGCTGCCTAAAGCATGCAGCAACAAGTTTTCTTCATAACTTCAAAGCAGTCTGAATTTGTTACCTTCATGGCATAAATTAGGAAATTTACATAAATAAATCAAGTCTGAATTTTTCCTAGGAATTACCTTTGTAAAACACTTTGTGACTCTGCCCTGAGTCTCTGTTTATTAGAAGTCAGGCTAAACAAACAAAAACAACAATGATAAAAGCAAGATGCCAAATCCAATCTTGTTGACTTTATACTTAGATTTTTTTGGGATCATTAAATAGTATCATCGCTCTCCAACCTCAAATTGCTTAATCTATCTATGGTTGGACCAATTTTGTTCTGGTTTTCAAATATTATTTTTCTTTTTTAGAGGGACTTGATTTAAATCTGCGCATTGCCAAGGGGAAGGAGCCAACGCCATGGATAGAGAGGTGAGATTGATATCAGCGTTGCCACCTCTTTGATTTCTTCCCTTTAAAAGCAGCCTTTTAAGCTTTAGTTTTCAAAATATTATCCATGGAAAGAAAGTATAGAAGTGAGTAGAAATTTAGCCTCCATTGGAGCACTCACAAGGATAGAGGATGATTAATGATTGTAGCAGACAATGTAGGAGAACAAGAGAGTCTATGGAAGTTAAACAAAGGTGCCTTCAGAACTGTCAAGGATTCCCAGGACTTTATTGTGTCTGGCCACTGTTTCTATTTTTGATTAGATTTATAAACACGGCACCACATATTTTCATGTGGGCTCATTGCCCAAGGGCAGAGTCGGATCGACTGCACTGAACTGTGAGGCTTGTGAGTTTTGGGCAGGGGCTAGAGTGAAATAAGTAGCGTAATTGTTTTTGTGGAGTGACCGTGGGACCTCCTCTGTTCTGAATTACACATGGCTCAACCCTTTGACCTAACCACACCCGGCAAGGGCAGGCAGAACTCGCAAAGCTGTGCTGAAAGGGTCTCTCCCCGATGTTCTGGAACATTATCTGTCAGGAAAGATGTGGGCCAACAATCATTTCAGACTCAGTTAATTACTAGCGAGACCACGTGTGTGACCGCCTCAATTTCATTTAACCTATCATTCTATCAATTATTATTTCAACAGGAAGTGCCAATGTGGGAGATGTTTGGAATCCCAATGTAGGATGGATCCTTTGCTAGAATATTCTTTTATTAGTTTGCTAAATTTTGGATCATCCTCAGGAATATTTTGCCAACTTACAGAAACCTTGTTATGATTTTTATAATACATGAAGTTTGGGGAAATGCTATAAGTTGTACAAGCCATAATGAAAGTTATTTCATCTCAATGAGTTCAATTCAATTCTTTAAAAATAAATAGCAGCATGCTGATATAATTCCTTGAAAGAATCAAAGCAAATATTGATACAGAAAACTTCTAGAAAGGGCTGTGGAAAATCATGTGCTGAAATTTCTGCCATTGAGGAGAAGATGATTCACATGCTGAGTGAGAGAAATGTATTTGTATCTAGCTATCTGGGCATGATTTAGAAGTCATGAGCTCTTTTTCATTGTGGATTTAATAAATTAAGTTTTTGAAGGTGGTATTAGCAGAGAACTTTGGTTTACTTTTAGGTACTTGACATTATTTCTCACACTAGTCTTGCTTCTGAAACAGGTACAAAATAATTTTATTCTCCTTCCGTTCATGGCCAAATGGTCTCTATATGTGTTTTATGCTCACAATGACTTGGAATAAATTAGTACTTTGTATTGTCTTTCTCATCAGAGGCAACTCAGGCTGAATATTAACTCAGTTTTTAGTTACATGATATTTAAACATTTCTTTCAAGAATACGTAATTTAAATTATATATTTAAAAATTTTTATTCTGCTAATTTTAGGGACTCAACCACAAAAATAGAGACGTTCCTATCAGAGCAATTATAAAGGAAAAAAACACAATAAAATATTCTAGAAGGCCCGCAACAAAACTGCACTCAGCCTTATCAGGTCCTGTTCTCATTAGCAGTGAAGAATTTGCTCTCCACGTAATCTAACATGGAATGCTCAGAGCAGACAGGTGCAAATTGCAAGCTGTTTCACTTTGGCTGTTATCCCTTAAATCGACAAAGTAATAGACTGGGAGAACAAAAAAGGTTCCAGCTCGAGCTGCATAAATGAAAGCCTTAATAGGGACACACCAGCTGGCTAGGAGAATTAAAGGTAGTGAATACTAAATATTACCTTTATGCCACTTGCCAAGGAAAAGGGCTTTAATAACACTCCTTACCTTCTATCATCACCTGGATGTTCTTTCAAAATCATATTCTGTTTTAGTGTAAAAGCAACTCCAGCCCAAGTGGATGAGGACAGATGCCAGTTTACCTGTTCCTGTTTGCCATCATCACCCTCCTGTGAACTCTTCAGGCACCATTAGGTTCCTGGAGCCTGACCAGATTGGCAGTATTTCTATCTCTGTTTCTCTCTCTCTCTCTCTCTCTCTCTCTCTCTCTCTCTCTCTCTCGGCTGATACATGCAATGCTCCAGAGCAACGAAAGAAAAAAAACAGCCACCACCTCCCCTGGCTTCCCAAGAGACGAATCTGCTGAAAAAAGAAAACAAAAAACAACCTAACAAAAAAACCAAAAACAGTTGTTCATGTTAGGAACACCTGAATTAATTTCATGGAAGGGGCATGTCATGCCAGTATGTGTAGGAATCTAAGGTATGTGTTTCTGAAAGGGGATTATAGCTCTGTCACTACAAAGTTGTTTCTCTCTGTGACTGCCCAGTTTGCACAGGAACCACTGCCTGGAAGATGGAGCTTTAATTTTAACTCAGGGGCAGTGGACTGGGTCTGCCTGTATGATCTTCTTGAGCAGATAAAGGCCTTGTTTACAGCGGGCCAGGAGAAAGAAAAAAAAGCAAGAAAAACAGCTGGACACAAATGAGGGCTGACGGTTTCATGAAGCACAATTGGTTGATCCCAGATTCGATCTGACTGCCCTGAACTGAGCGATGATCCGTGCAGTATGCGGAATTCACTTTCTTGCTGGTTTGTGCCCACCAGCCTTGGAGGAGAACCTCCCAAGCCCCCCAGCCAGGGCTCTGGGTACGAGTGGAGCTGAACACAGCCCCTTTGGACCCGATGCCTTTTGACAACGATCACATTCTTTTAGAAACTTCGTGGGTTTTGCTTGTCACTGGGTATAAGTGAGTGTGTGTCGATGCTGTTCGTGTTTGCAAGTCTCTGGTAGGTTTTCTTTCAGGGAGAGGATCAGCTCAAAACATATTTGTTGCTTTATAATGAAAAGGCAAATAGCTTCGAAAACAATATTGTTCTTGAAATTTCATGCGCTTTCACTTTCTTCTCTGCTCAAATCACAAAATATAACTTAGTTTCTTCCACCATATTAATACACTTATAGTTTATAGGATAATCTTAGCAAAATATAAAAGAGCTAACCTATCACTATTAAGCATACATGTAAAATAAATGTCGCCAGAAACTGCTCTCTTTGATTTGATTTGGAGTTATATTGTATTGACTCAAAAAAGTGAAGAAAATAAAAAGATGTGGGCATATCTATAGTAGTATTAGTTAAGATTTTAAATATTTTGCTTTTCTTTGAAAGAATAACAGGAATATACTGATGGCTGAATTTTATTTCTTTAGTTTTTTTTGCATTATAATAATGCATTTTTTTAATCAGAGAAGTTATAGCTTTAAAGAAAAATCATGCATAAGACAGTTTAATGTTTGAAACACAATTAGGTGTTTAATAAGCTATTGTGAACTTATTAAATAATAACATTTACATAAATGCATTAACCTATGTGATAAAGAATGTAAGAATTGATATAAAATATGAATGAAGGATTATTTTGCATGAACTCACAAGAGAATCCAAATTGAGAAGGGGGTGGAAGAAAACACAATTTACATTGCTGAAAGATGCCCATGTGGAAAGGAGAGAAAAAGGGAGAGGAAATTGACAAAAGAGAGAAGTCGGAAATCGCTCCCAATTTCCTCCGGAACATGTGTTAGTTGTAAAGAGGTCACAAAATACAAACCATCACTTGGTAACGCTCTCAAAGAATTATATCTGGTGTGTGTGATCAGACATTGCTTTCCTTTTAAACATGTGAACTTGTAAAACTATCTTTGAGACCTTTACAACATTATAAGAGCAAGCACATAATTTCATTTGAAGTCTTTAGTAAAGAAATGAGATCTATTAATAGGCCACATCTATCTATTTAAAGGCATGTTTAACTTGATCTGAAAAGGATGAAGTGCCAAGATTACTGAACCATATAAAGAAAACTAATATCTGCTGTTACCTCAAATAAAGGCTGTGAAAAAAATTTCCACCTCATTTAAAAAAAATGTAGATACCTTTAGTGAAATTGTGAACAGGTGTTTAAAAGTGTTTAAAAGTTTACTAACTTTTTCATAAATGTAGTCAAATATTTTTATACTAAAATGATGAGATATGTAAATTAATGTTATCTATTT
>PVIY010033711.1:0-7500 GCA_004026745.1 Myrmecophaga tridactyla | reverse complement strand
CCTTTGGGTGGCTGGTGACTACCATGTTGCACAGGACAGTGATAGGTGATCAGACCTCAAAGTCCTACAGCGCAGGTTTGCATGACAGAATTTGAGGAGTGTTTAGAGAACTATAAGAACTTTCAAGACTGACACTATTCTGTGTTCAAAGGATTCTCCTTCACCAGACTGTTGTTTACAATTCGCTTTTCATTTTCCTCCTTAAAAGGAATGTTTAAAATGGCTAGGTAAGTCCATAAAAATACTGCTGATCTAATATTGACCCACAATCGAACATTTCCTATGCTATCTGATTGTACCTGTCATTTCTAATATTATTTTTTGTGATAGAAAAATCGAGATACAGAGACTCTTTTGTGAAGATAAGTTGAACTAGTTCTTCCATGCACTAGGAATGAGTAAACTCTCAACAATTTAAAGGAAGGCCAGTGCAGAGGCTGACTTCCTGATGCTCGTTTGTTAGTAAATGTATATTTATTTATCATTCTTGCATGCCTTTGAAATTAGAGTTATGCTCATCTACTCTAAAATTATTGGGCAAATAGTAATTTAAATTATGAATGAAACGTCTAGGAGAGGGATTTCTCTAATGAACTTTAGTTTAAAAAGATTTCAAATTTATGATGGATGGAGTCCCTTATTATAATATAAAAGTAATTAAAGTAAGTACACTTCAAGCTTTAGGAATAGGCAAAAAACGTGGTGTGATTTTAAGATCTCTTGGAAGGTTTAGTGCATCTCCAATTCCTATCTGTACACTTCTGTGATAAAACACCCTCAGAAGTTTATTAACAGAAACTTTCTTCTGGGAACGTGGCAATATGCTAGAGAACCAACACTGTAAGTTTGTATCAGTCATTTTCGCAAGGTGTAATTGAAAAATAAGATACAGAGTTCTCAGATCTTTCTTCTTTTTGTGTCTGGGTCTCCTCCTAGTTGCCCTGCTTTGCCTTCCTCTTTTCTAATGAAAATTTGTGAGGCTCTGCTTCCCTTTATTCTTTCAATTGCTATAGACCTTTTAAAGCAGACAATTAGCCAAAGCATTACATACTCTGTTTTGTAAATTCCCATAGGAGTTTACAAGTATTTGATCATTTTGGGGCACATGTTCTTTGTTTCACATTGTCCAGAATATGTGTTTTGTGCATGTATGTTGCTTTTCTGATCTCTGTATCGATATCCATACCAATTGCATGCTGCCAGCTTTGTCCTGGCCTGATGATAGCCTTATGAGCAAGGAAATTCAGAATTAGAGTATTTGAAAAGGGAGAGAGTGTAGAATCCACAGATGCTTAGAATTTCAAAAGAAAGAGGAAATGACTTAGATTCCAAATCCAGTCTGTGGGCTTGGAGGTAGAAAAAGATTCTTTAATATTCTGAGTCTATAGCTTGGTGACACTAAAAGGTGGTTAATAACTGAATTTGAAATGGCAGTAAAATCAACTTGGAACAGATGTAACGAGTCACTGAAAAGGCTTTAGATGGAATGAAATAAGAAATAATTATAAACATGGGTAGCAAAACAGTTAAACTAATGGTGAGTTATTTGATTATACTTGGGATTTTTTTTCTTTGAATTCCTCATTTTCACTTAAGGCATTTTAAGATGGATAACTGGAAAAGGATTAATAGAATCAACTTTATTTGTTATTGTATAAGCAAGTATATTTATACTAATTAATTAAAAAAAGATGGGAGTATATTTGAAGGATCCAGTCCTCCTTTTCCCTAATTTTCTTCTGGGAGTTGAGGATTATAGTTGTTTCTGTGCTTCTTTAGCAGATATCACTTGTAGGCATCTTCCTTGATGCAGCTGGAAGACTGGCTTTTAGGATGTTTGTGTGAATACCTATCATTTAGGATTCCTTAATGGTAAGCAACAGACACCATCTCTGGCTAATGTAAGCAGAAGGACTCCAAGAGCTCAGAGAATTGTTAGTGGAAAAGGGCAGAGATCAAGGCAGTGTGGAATTTAGAAACACAGTAACTATCTTCACAGGAGCTGCCTGGTTCTGAGACAGTCATGCCACCGTGATGAGTGATGGCCAAAAGGTCTTCCCATTCTCTTCATTTATCTAGAATCCAAAGTCCTAGGGGCAAAGAAAGCTCAGTTCACCTGCCTGCCTCCTGATTTTATCACAGGGTAGGGAAAGTAAGATTAGTCCACCCCTACTAGCTTTGAGTTGGAGATGAAATCTGGCTGGAATTACCTATACAAAATGGAGACTAGGGAATTGTGATGCTCTTAGGAAATGGATACAAAACAGCAAAAGCACACAAATAAACCAAATAAAAATCTGATAAGTGTCCCCTACAGTTTGTATGTCATAGATTATTTACTGTTAATGGCATATTGTTTTTTTGTTTGTTTGTTTGTTTTTTACATGGGCAGGCACCGGGAATCGAACCCGGGTCCTCTGGCATCGCAGGCAAGCATTCCTGCCTGCTGACCCACCATGGCCCGCCCTTAATGTCCTATTATTAATAACATTGATAATTTAATGGAGGTGGCATATGCATGATTAGTTAGGAATCATTTATGCAATATTTTGTTTGGGTTTAATACATAGATCACTAGGATTGTTTTTTGTATTTTCCTTTTTCCTCCTCCTTATTCACTAAAAAGCATTTTTTTTTGGACATCTTCAATTTGCCATCTAGGTGTGAGAAATACAAAAGGGAATGGGGCAGACATGGTGGGTCTCTATGTTCATGGAATTTACATTATATCATATTGACAACAACCCTTTATAGTTGATTAGAGTAACACAGCACTCTCATAAAAGCAATATTGTATAAAATTTTTACGTCTATTTTATAAATAACTTTTTTTTTATTGAATGAATATGTCTGGAAGTAGGTACAAAACAGGAAAAGACTGTGTGCATGTGAGAGTACATTCCATGCTCATATAAATCAGATTCCAGTTTTATTGATTAAGCTGTTTGGCCTAGGACTGAGCCATGTCTGAGGATTTGTGGATTAAAGTGGCCTAGGATGAACACAGTTATTTGGTGGGAAAACTGAGATAGAAATTTAGGTTTTCTGATTTATCAGTAATGCGGTTAGTATCTTAGCAGTGGAAAGTTTACTGCTTTGTTTACCTAGTTCTCCATAATTATTTGATGAAATCTTGACAAATTGTTTTGGCTATCAAATAAGAAGTTGTACTATATCAATGAAATTCCTTATTAAATTCAAACTTCACTTGGCTCTTTTAGCCGTCACTTTTATTGGTTCAATTGTTGCATTTCCACTTTAAGAAAGACCAGATGTCTTTTAGGAAAAAAATAATTCCAAAGAAACAGACAATCAAGCATATAACCGTGAAGTCAGGCCAGTATCTCAGGGTCAGAGGGGAAAGCATTTTGGCTTATAATACAGTGTTTGCCAATCATGTTGTCCTATGGTCTGCTCCACAGGCATATATTCCTGGCTTATATTGTCTATAGAAGGGGACTGGAGTGAAAACGGAGCTCTCTGTCAGTTGTCAGAGGCCTCATAACTCTACCTGCTAACCTATGAATCCCAATGGGGTAGGGTGGGAATGAGGAGGGGATAGAAGATGAAGTATGCTCCTTCATTTAGGATTTCCATTGGAACATGGTATGGGCAGAAGTTTAAGGTAAAGGCTTGAGCAGAACCAGAGAAAAAATTGGCGAGAACATGACACGGGCTACGATGGGTACCAGCAGGAACCAGTGTTGGGGGCAACAACAGTCACTTGAGATGGCACCATCAGCTCTGGAATTGTCAGGAGATGGTTTTGCTCTGGTTTGTCATGGTGCCACCTGTGGTTTCATGATGTGTATGGAGAATTTTGTGGTTTGACTATTGTGAGTATAAAATCCTTTGAATAGGCAGTAAAACAGAAAGCTGAGCACTGGAAAAAGAAGATAGATGTTCCGAAGAAGCTGAGGAGAATGAGTTATGAGCATATTATGATCTAAAGCCTCAGATCCTTCTGGAAGATATAAGGAGCAGTTTGGATTAAAGGTAGGAGATCCATAATGATCGTGGCTAGAACTAGAGAAACCCTGGGTTATGATTATAATTGTGACCTTTAACTTATCTTCAGACTGATGTGCCATTAGAAATACCCAGTGTGCTAGTTTGAAGCTGTTGGTAACCCAGAAAAGGCCATGTTCTCTTAATCTATAGGGACAGACCTATTGGGTGAGACCTTTTGATTAGGTTGCTTCCAAGGAGATGTGACCCAATCCATTAAAGTGGGTCTTATTCCCCTGCTGGAATCCTCTATGAGAGGATAAAGACAGATGACACTCAGAGAGCTCAGAGAAGCTAAGAGAGAAGCTTCCAGAGACATTTGGAGAGAGAACCATTTTGAAACTAGAACCTAGAAGAGAAGGACCAGCCGACCCTTGCCATGTCCTTCCCATGTGACAGAGGAACCCTGGACCCCAACAGCCTTTCCTCAGAGGAGTTGTCCTCCTCTTGATGCCATAATTTGGACATTTTCATTAGAACTGTAAATTTTGTAGATCAATAAATCACTGTTGAAAAAGCCAACCCATTTATGGTATATGGCATTCCAGCAGCTTTAGCAGACTGAAACACAGGGGTACCAAAATTTAAGATAAAAAGCAACATATAAGTGCATGTGTTATGTGCGTAATGCAAATTGTATGAGCAAATCTGTGATGAGAGGTTTTTTCTTCCCATAGTGCACATAGCATAGATTATTTTAGAAATGAGATGGTAGAGCTCTGTCTACATTGTTCTCAATTATGGTTGTTTTCCCCTTAAGATGGAAACAGTTGTTATTTGACATTTACAGAAGATTTAAAAATATTTTTTGCTTAGGGACTTTTCAACTGTTAAGAAAAAGCAAATATATAAGTAAATCATTTTCTTTAGGTTTATTGAACTGACGTAGGTTTGCGTCTTTAGATACCATTTGATTCCTAAGTGGTTTAATCTCTTTTATTGATTTGGAAAACTAAAAATAAACTCTCAGGAATGCATCTTTCCTACTGAAATACAGAAATATTTTATGTAGATATTAAGAGGAACAAATATTTGATCAAATAATTGATATATATATCAATTTAAGTTTACTTCCCTTGTCTTTTTTTTAAATGACACAACAGAGTTCTAGAACATTGTTTGTCCTGCTGGTAGAAGAACATTTTAATCAAATGTTTGAGTTTGGGGAATTTCAACAGAATAGAAGAGTTTAATTTATTTTCTTGTCAGAAGGAACTACTTATTCCCAGATAGTGAGACAGCTTTGCTCAGGAAATCAGCAGAATGTCTGTAACTTTTTCTGTTTCTGTTAATGCTAAAATTGAAGCCACTGGTAACACTTTACCAACTATTAGGCATAATTATTTTTATAGCTTCTCTTCAAGTTGATGTTAACGAATCCTCTAGTGTATGACTTTGTAAAATAATATTCTATTGAATCTGCCATAGGTAGTTGTTTGAAGAATGAATCTTTATTTTATTGCACCAGTCCATTAATGACAGAGGAATCTGTACATATATACCAGTGAAATTTATATACCCTTAAGGTAAAAATGTGAGTGTAGGAATCTGTATGATGGTGAAAAGGATGCTTAAGTATCTCAGATTCATAGATCTGCTGGAAGGAGAGATTATAGCTCATTTTATAGAGGTCTAAAGACTTTCCTAACATAAATATTGTTATTTAGCAAAAGAACTGAGTCAGAAACTCCCATTTTATGACATCAGTGTTGTAATCAGTGTCTTACCTGGACAGATGATGACATTATCTACCTACATCCCCTTAAATATTTGGTGAAATTTTTTAACATTTTTTTTTATTTTGACATCAGTATGAAATTCCATATAAATTCCAGATTTGACCTCCATTTTGACTGGAGTTCAATAGTTTTATTCCCATTTTAAGAGCAATTTTATTAGGAGAGCTTTTTTCATGACCTTTGTATTTTATGCTTTTAGCATATATCATGTATAGCTTCCAAATAATTCCCCTTAGAGTTTCTTCCAGATACTTTTTTTTTTTTTTTTTTGGCATGGGCAGGCACTAGGAATCGAACCCGGGTGTCTGGCGTGGCAGGCAAGAACTCTGCCTGCTCAGCCACTGTGGCCCACCCTCTTGCAGATACTTTTAATTTTCTGTTAAAGAGAAGTAAACAGAAACTATGATTTTCTTTAGCCTTCATCCACACCAACTGACCACAAACCTTACAAACCTCCCCTTCCACCTCCCACCACGGGAAGTCCTGAAATCCTTTGCTTCATGTGATAAATAGTTCAATTGTCTATAAATTCACAGATTTTTTTTAGAGGAAATATTATTAATTAAGATGATTTAAACTAAATCTAGTAATCCATTACATTGATTGCTTCCATATTGAAGTGGGTTGCATTGTGATGAAAAGTAATCCTACCTGATTGAACTCTGGAAAACAAGACATAAATACAAGTACATTTTAAATCCATAAGGACAGTCTATTTTTAAATGAATGAATGCACAGTCGGAAGGATTGGGGGATGATTGATGTTAAATATCAGTCTTTTCGTAATTTGAAAGGCAATATTCCAAACTGTATACCTAGATTTGTTTATACATTGCCAGCTTCAAACTTGAAAAAAAAAAAAAAAGACCCACTTTTGGTATGACTCATGGAGGGCTTTTCAGTATGGATGAATAACAATATATTTATACTTAACTTTTGAATTGCCACAATTACCTAAGTAATGGAAATATCTTCTTGTTTAGAAGTTCGACTCTTGGAGGGCAGTGTGATGGTGGCTCAGTGGCAGAATTCTCACCTGCCATGCTGGAGACCCAGGTTGGTTTCCTGGTGTCTGCCCATGTATTAAAAAAATAAAAGTTGGGCACTTAGAGAAATGCTTTAACTGTTTGAGGACTCCAGATTCAGTAAGCATGTGGAGCATTAAAGCCTTGGGGTACTGCAGGATAAAGCCTGCAGCAATTATACACAAATCTGTGCTCCAGTGGTTTGAAAGTTAAAGTGTTTCATAATTTACCAAGAGGAAAGGCCTTAGGGGAAGAAGGAATATGACTCAATTAATTAGAACTTGCTAGCAAACTTCAACTATTACCCTATTTAGATTTTCAAATCACTGATCTATCAAACACCCAAAAGATTTGGAAAGGAAGTAAGAAGAAACAGTTGAAAAAACTAATTTTTCCAACATGAAACCGGTTCTTAGAATGAAGTGTTAGCAGCAGGCCAGTTTTCACAGATTAGTCTTTCCATAAAGAAGAAAAGAGAAATGATATCAATTTTCTCTACCTCTGACTTGCTGGTTTGTAATTCTATTGCTCATGCGCTTTTCAATGAAATGCTCTTATTGACCACCAATGGACTGCTGTGCAGATCTGTCGTGATTGTCTAGAAAACTGTTTGTGTATTGATTTTTGAGGGTTATCTGGAGCTTTATTCTAGGTTTTGTTTTTTTATTTACTCATTATATTTTCTAAGTGGCTATTGTTGACATTTAGAAATGTTATTGATTTTTTTT
>PVIY010033710.1:0-27803 GCA_004026745.1 Myrmecophaga tridactyla | reverse complement strand
GGTTTAGGTCTGGATAGCTAATAAAGTGTCTCAATAACATTTATTGAGTTGTCCATCTCTCTTCAGTACTTTTCCTGATTTTAAATGTTGTCTTTATCAAATACTAAATTCTCATTTGTTCCATGTCTAATTCTGGATTTTTAAGCCTGTTCATTTGGTTTAAGCTATTTTAATCATGTGCCTAAACTGTTTAAAATTTATATTATAATTTAATATATTCATTTAATGATTTTATTATATGTCTTAATGTTGGATAGGTCTGGACACTTATATTGCTAATCTTTTTCAATATTTTCCTGGCTATTTTTGTTCATTTTTCCATATAAATTTTGGAAGCAGCTTGTCTAGTTCTAACCATCACAACAAGAAAAATAAGGACTGCTTATTGGTATTCTTAGTCACATCACTTTAAAATTTTAAATTAACTTAGGCAAAATTAACATTCCTAGGATGTTGAGAATTAACATCTATAAAAACATGGCTTGGGTTTCCATTTATTCCTGATCCACAGAACTGGGAAGAGCAGATAGCTATTTTAGTCACTAAATTTCGCGTAATTTCTCATGCAGCAATAGATAAATAAGGAAAAACCCTTCTTTGTCATTATAATTACATAATAGTCTAATAGTCTAATATTGCCCTCCTGGTTCCTGTAGCTAATAATTATCTAGAAATTTTGCATCAGTCGTCTTAAGGAAGATTGGTTAACAGTTGTATTCATTTTGTTCA
This sequence comes from Myrmecophaga tridactyla, assembly GCA_004026745.1. NCBI lineage: Eukaryota > Metazoa > Chordata > Mammalia > Pilosa > Myrmecophagidae > Myrmecophaga > Myrmecophaga tridactyla. Next base: position 27,074 of record PVIY010033710.1, on the reverse strand, counting down.
ATCTTTGATAAGCTTTGATATCATTGTAATTCTTTAGAAGTTTCCTTCTTTTTTATGTTCTAAAATAATTTCAATAGCAGTGGAGTTATTCACTCTTTTAAACTTTGTTAGAATTTCCCTCTTAAACCATCAGTACTTTATAACTTTTTTAAGGTTAGCACTTTGTCAAATTTTTCTATTTCCTATAGCTCTTGGCAAGGCTGATATTCAGCTGTATGTACAAAAATAACTAGATGCAGCTCTGATTGTTTGAAGCCCCTGTTATAGAAATATTTGAAGCATCACACCTGAATGTCTCTTTAGATCTTTCTTTTCTTCTTAAGTCAATTTAGCAAATCATACTTTCTTTAAATATTAATTTCAATCATGTTTTCCAGAAATTATTTGCCAATAATAGAACAAGGTAGTCTCTAATAATTATTTTAATTCTCTTGTTTCTGTGGTTATTTCTACCTTACCAATGCTTATTTTATGTATTTGTACTTTTTTCCTTTTTTTCCTCTTTGATTATACATGTCAGTGTTTATCTGTTTTGTGCTTTTTTTTTTCAATGGACCAGTCATTGACTTTATATATTAATTCTACTTTCTAAGTAATTATATGTTCCTATTTATAAGAATCTGTTACTTCTTTTTCTTTGCTTTATTTTGTGGTTCACTTTCTAATTTTTTTAAGCAGATGTCTAATGACTTAGAAGATTTTCTACTTAAGCATTTGTTTAAATTATTATTCAAGTTCCAAAATCATTGGTCTGTTGCTACCAAAAGGCAGATTTAAAATGCAGGTGTGATAATTGTATGGAACAAAGGCCAGTTAGCCAGCTTTTCTTTTGGTAAAAAATATCAACAGGAAAAATAGACACATGTTTGAGAAGAGTGTTGATGAAGGCTTAAGCATTTCTCGTGAATTCTACAATTGATAATGATATTTAGACTTGGGGCTAAGGACAACAATGCCTTAACTTTGGCAGTTTTATGTACAGAAATAAATATTACAAAATATATTCTCCAACATATATTATATATATTTGTTAAATTATAACATGATCAAGGTGCAATGGAAATAGTCGTTTTAAGCTCTGTGAATATTGAGATTTATTTTAGAATCCCCAAACATATCTTGTGTATTCTCAGGGACCACAGAAATAGAAGAAAAGTCAGTCTGGGGAATGGAGAAGACATTAAATAAGTGTACTTTGGTTTTTTATCACGGACAGTGCAAGTAAGAAAAAGTAAGAACGTAGAAAAGTAAAAGAACTTGGATATGAACAACAAGAGAGTAAAGAAACAGACAGAAGTAAGGGTAAATAGGTGATCAAAAGGCAGATGGAAATGAATGGTGCCTGACGGGAACTAGAGAAGTAAAGAAAGGAGACAGAGAGAAAGAGGAAGAAGTATATTGAGAAAGTGTATTGATGATACTTGAAAAAAAAAATCAAAGCAGCAAAAAAGAGAAATAAAAGTTATAAAGCAGAAAGAAAGATGAAAGAGACCAAAAGAAAAGGGGGGAGATATAAGTAAAATGTAGATACGGAGAGTGAAAGGTTCACATCAAGAGCTACCCACGAGGTTCGGGAAGGGGAGGAGAATATGCAAAATCAGAGAAGAGTGAGATAAGGGAGGAGAAGGATGGAGTAAAGCACCCAAAAGTCCTGGAGGGTGGGGGGGGAGATTTAAGGAATTAGTAAATTAAACATCTCATCAAAATCCGTAGTTCATTAAGTAAATGGCATTCATTCATCAGTGGCGTTTGAAAAAAATGTTATCTGCTTATCCGTATTTTCATAGCTCATTACACTTTAGAGTGTCTCTGCTCCGGGTGAGAGAGCCCCCAGCAGCCTGAGCATCCTTGCAGCAGGAGCTTCTCATGTTGCACAGCTGTGGAAGGGGATCATTTACACTGCACCCGTCATACTTTCGTGTATGAAAACAGTGGCTCCTGGAGTTGTGCATATTGCCAGCTCCAGTCAAGGGCAAACCAAGTGCTGAATAGACAAGAGATGAAGGGAAGAGACCTTTAGCTTGATGATATCAAGACAAAAGCTAGATCAGGCCTAACTGAAAAGTCCTTGCAATCTGTTATAGGTATGAAATATATCTGCTTTTTCTTCTTTGACGAAAAGAAAAGTTAAGTCTAAACTGTATATTGAAAAATGTCTCTGGCTCACTTAACAATAACTTCAAGAAATTGTATTTCTCCCATTTCCTTGATTCTCCATCTAATGAGCAGTCCTACAGCTTGCACCTCCTGTTAATTCTACATCTCCTCCTACTTCCAGGTCAACAAACTGAAAATAATAGAGCTAAAAAAAACTGGGCATGTTGAAGCACCGCAGGTATAAGTACAGAAATATAATTTAAAGCCCACTGTGTGCTACCTCTTTTTCAGTATCACCATTTCCTTATCAAGTATTTTTAAAATCTCCATGTTGTGTTTTCACCAAGTAGCACTGTGAAAGACAGCTAAAAGACCAACATTTAAAAACTCCTACAAAAGATAGGGCTCTTTTCAAATGTAGGAGAACAGGGAATTTAAGATAATAGGTTTCTTTATTGTCTTGGAACACTATAAAGCATGCTCATTTCAGTGTGAAAATCTGAAGACTTACCAGTAAAGAGAAATCAGGAGTTTCCTTTGTGATGAAGCATCTGTTACATCTCATGACCCATAATTTTTTCCAGAAATAATTCACTTCACTTCTTTTTTTTTCTTTTTTTACATGGGCAAGCACCGGGAATTGAACACGGGTCTCCAGCATGGCAGGCAAGAACTCTGCCACTGAGCCACCATTACCCACCCTTACTTCCTTACTTCACTTGTTTTTAACCTATAAATTCTTCAAAAGTAGGGATTGTCTTTTATATTTATAAACATGTAATTTGCACTGAATGACTTGTGTATTTGACTTCTTTTATGTAACTTTTCAAAAGAAAATTGATCATTTTACTCATTTACTGAATTTTTTCTTGTTTTTCTTTAAATTAATGAGACATGCTATTGTATGTGTGCTGTTTTTGCTCCTTAGTATTTTTTAAATGAAAAAAATAATTATGTTCTTGTCTATTTCATAAAAGGGACAACCTAAAAGCCAGGTACAAAATACTCCCAGTCAAAGCACAGTTTTTCCCTTTTCTCTCTTTTTCAGTAAACCTATCTTAACTTTACCTTAAGGCTGAGAATTCAAAGCTCTGAACACCAAATTTTCAGATACTAGTTCCTACATCTGTACTCTTTTGCTTCTGGGTTTTCTTGTAAGTGCATTTTGTCAGCTTATGCCTTGAATCTTTACAAACTTGGAAGCAATAATTATTTGCACATATGTAAAGATTAGGGGAATACTAACTTAAAACTTTATCTCTGATCATGCATAGTTTGCTAAAAAATTTATGTTAGAGCACTTGATTTATCAAACCAGCACCTGGAAAAACTAGCAATGGCTGAGAAGAGCTGATATAATTTAGGTGAGACTATTACATGGCTGAATTCACAAGCAGGGTGGCCACAGCTTAGCAACGTGCCTTCTCTGCAACTTCCTGTTTAACAGGAGCCACTTCCAAAGTAATAGAACTAGGAGTAGTAACATTTACTGAATGGTGGCAAGGTGGGAAAAGGTAAATGCCACAATGTCTCATAATATGGATTAAAGAACAGGTTTAATGGAGAAACTTACAAGCTAATGTTCAGCAAAAAAGATGCATGGTTCCAATTTCACATCATCTTAAAAAGAGGGAAGCTGTGGTCTCAGCAAGCAATTGGACAGTCCTTGGGTTTGTGTTCTGAGGGAAGGTACCCTGCCTACCTGCTACTTTAGTTTCTTAAAAATGTAAGTGTAAAAACTACCTCTTTAATAGGGAAATGCACATTTCGGGCTCAGTTGCTGTATTAGCTGGTGTTCTCTAGAAAAACAGAATCAGCAGGAGATATCTGTAGATATGAAATTTATTTATAAAAGTGTCTCATGTAACTATGGGGATGTAGAGTCCAAGATCTGTAGGGCAGGCTGCAAATTGGCAGCTCCAGTGAAGGTCCTCAACCGACTCTCAGGAGAAGCTGGCTGGTGAAGTAGGAAGATTGATAATCTCTTCTGAATCCTCCTTAAAAGCCTTTTGTTGATTTGATTAAGCATCACTCATTGCAGAAGACACTCCCCTTAGCTCTTTGCAAATGCATTCAGCTGTGGATGCAGCCAATATAGTCATGATTTAAGTCCATGAAATCAGACAACTGGGCATCACCACCTGGCCAAATTGGTACGTGAACCTGACCATGAAAGTTGCAAAGCCATCTGAGGGTAGGTATCAGCTGGATGGGTGGATGGGAGTACTGGAAATGCCAGGTTCCCAGAACCTGGAGCCCATGGAAAATGCTCTTAATGATTGTGATGGGGCTGTGATAGGGATTGTGATAAGGGTTGTGATTGACTGTGTCATTTTGGGCTCCATGGAAAGTTGGGTTTCAAACAAACTGCACCAAATGAAAGAATTCTAAGACCCCCAGTTCCAGCCATCCAGTTGCCAGGCAATTCAAGATGAGCCTCTGAGGTCATATTTGGGCAACTCCGTTTGGAACCTAATTTCAAATCCAAATATGAATTGCTTTTTAATTAAATAACAGGGAGCAAGAAGGAAAACAACACATAACCAAAAGGCATTTTGCAAACAAAGCACTACCTTTACATGGAGATATGATTATCTTCTCCATTTTATAGATGTAGATACTGAATCTTAGGGGAGGATAGGTAGATTCAGAAGCTCTAAGTTTAGGAGATGGATTTGAACAAAGATATTCAAATGTGTCTCCTGATTCCACTTTGTTGTCTTCCTCTCCAACATGTGAACTTCACTTGGTTTCAAAGCCTTGAGCAACTGTTTTAAAAAATCTTCAGACTATAATAAAAATGTTTTAAAACTATTATTTAAATTTCCTGCCTCTCAATTTTCAGAATTTGATTTTGATTAGGGGACATATTTTTCCCTGAGTCTTGTACCTCCCTAGTTAGCATTAGGAAAGGAATTACTGACGTTCAAGGAAGTCATTTATGATTTTGGCTAATATCAACAGTGGGAAAATAGAGAGAGAGGAGGAAAGTTTATAAAGAGGATGACTCCAAAGTTAGACTTATTTAATATCATCTGGGCTTGATTATGCCTCTAAGTTCCTAAATGAAACACTTAAATATATGCAGTTCTGTTTCATACAGGAAAAGAAAATTCTGTGCAAATTTTAAAAGATATCAAATATGTTTATATAATAGCTTCTTGGTGATTGACTTTGAGTTATTTAATTTCTCTGAGCCTTGCTCTTCCAATCTTTAAAAATTTAAAAGCGATACATCCCTCTCATGTTTGTCCTGAGGATCGAAGGCAAGAGCACATGTTACAAGCCTGGACACATTAGTTCCCTATATTTTTGTTCTATAATTTAGATTTTCTAAAGTCTTTCTTGCCTCCATAGTATGACATTTCTTAGTAAGGTTATGATAAATAATAAGTAGCAGATTTATATTTTTATTTTTGTGCACCTGTGCATTTTTTCTTTTGTTTTTCTGCTATGAGTTGCTGCTAGCAATTTTTCAAGGAGAACATATGGTTTCCTGATGATTTCCTTTTTGGTTATGTGTTGTTTCCCTTCTTATTCCTTGTTATTTCATTAAAAAGCAATTCATATTTGGATTTGATTATGTCATACATGCATTTTTAGAGTATGATGGAAAGACTTATTATGGAAGAATAAAGTTTGAAGCGTTGGTAGTTAGCAGTCGTGATTGGTAATCAAAATTGTCAACTGGAAAAATGTAAAGAAGATTGAAATGTTCTTAAGAGGTGGGCTCCTATTTCTTGAGCTTTTGTAGAATCAGATCAGCTATCACTTAAGGTGTTACTTCTGGAGATTGAAGTGCTACTGGAAGCTCAGAAGTGAAATCGAATTGCCCGTGACAACCGTGCATCAAATATTCATTTCTAATACATGATTTGGAGTTTACCTGCAGTCTTGCCTTGGAAATCGAGCAATCCTCATTCATCTGTTACTGCCTTATCCTTTCCTGAATTTCCATTGGTGAAATGTAAACTTGGTCTAAGCAAGCATTCTAGTTGCTGCTCCTTTCCCTGCAGGGGATTTATGCTTACTACACTAGTGTCTGGCTTCCATAGGATTATGAGCCATAGGAGTTCTTCATTCACAGTGACATGATATAATGAAAATCATAAAAGTGACAATCATATTAAAATGATTTGGGTGAGATATAAAAAACATTCCGTGTTTCAAATACAGATCAACTAGAATGAAAGTGACAGTCCTATGGGAAGAAAAATGTGTAACAAAAAACAAAAACAAAATCTACATTTTGTGTGTGTGTATGTGTGCATGTGCTTTTTTGTGTTCCACATGCTATTTGCTATTTCAAAGAAAAGGGTAAGTTCAGCTCTTGATGAAATGCTTTTTGGTAGTTGACAAATGATTTTTACTTAATTATAATATAAAGTCGGCTGTGGCATTGTTCATATCAGTATAATCTCCCCACTTTCTGAACTCTCAGAAAATATGAAGTCAATAAATTAAACAGCTTTATGCTCCCTTATTTCTAACTATCTTCCTGATAGTGTCAGGTGCCTAAGTGGGCATATGAATTCTTTTAAGCCCTTAGTATCTTAGTATACAGGGCAGGCACTTTAAGATATCTGTCCATCTTTTAAGGGTAAATGTTGCTCTCTACTTGACTCAGCTTTTCCCTAAAGGTCTCTGCTTTGGATTTAAATGGTAGGCAGCAAACAGAATTCCTAATAGAAGGGGCATATTCCTTCACTAAACATAGACTAAACACCTCTATGTGGAAGGTACTGTGCTAAGCACTGGGAATACAAAGAAAAATAAGTGATGCCCTGCAGTGTGATTGATGAGTTCTTGTGCAGCACTAATCCTTGTTTCTCTAGCATACTGGTTTTCTATGATAAAGTCATTTGGAGTATTGCACTCACATGATTTCCTGTTTTTTAAAAATATATTTGTTTATGCAATAATTATTTATTGAATGTGTATGAAAAAAGATGTCTCAGATAAAATAATGAATGCAATTAGATATATTTCCTCTCCAAAGGAACTTACAATCAAGTGTGGGAGATGAACATTAATAAAAATCACACATATCTGTGTAAAATTGTTATAATGGTAAATGGTATGCAGAAGAACTATATGATGTTATGAGTAAAAAAGTGTCATTAGAGACAGGTACATGGTGTTGTGAAGGCATGTAACTGAGAGGGGTGTTCAGAGAAGCAAAGCAAAGGGACAGGATGTGCAAAGGTGAAAGGGATCATGGAGGATTTTTAAGGACCTGAAGAACAGTGGTGTGGCTGGGTCATAAAGGCAAGGGACTAGAAATCTGGTCAGAGCTTTCAATTTCATCTTAGAAACCATGAGTAAAAGCATTAGAGGTGTTTTATGTGGTGGGATGAGGAGCAGAAGGTAGAAAGATGTTACATGTGTATGTGTGCAGGGGAGAGACATAATCAGATCTATGGAGTACCATAGCTAAGTTACCTTGGGCAAATCACTTAACTTCTCCAAGCCTAAAAGTCTTTGACTAGGCAATGGAGAAGATAGCACGGTTCTTGTTGGGTGCTTGTGAGAAATTAATAAAAAGTTCTTATTGCAGCACCTGGCATAGAATAAGCAGAAATAGCAATGCTTATTATTATTATATCAATAAATATATTAAGAGGCATTATGTATTGTATGATGATATAATAATAAAAATACTAACAACATTAATATAATTATTAACTATTTGTATTATATCTTCATTTTTACTATTGTCATTAGTAGCTTTGTTAGGTGGAGAGAGCACTTAGAATCCTACTGCAATACAGCATGCATTAAGTTGGTGGCAATAGAAATGGGAAGAAGGCAGATGGATTTACCTGATATTTGGAAGAAAAATGAGCAAGATTAAAATTAGATAGGGTGACCAAAAGAGTGAAATATTTAAGAATAACTTTAAGCAAGGGCATAAAAAGTCTATACACATAAAACTAAAAGCAATGCTAAAAGAAATCATTGAAGACCTAAATAAATGGAAGCACATACCATGTTCATGAATTGGAGGACTAAATATAGTTATGAGATCAATTCTACTCAAATTTAATAGATTCAATGCAATACCAATTAAAATCCCAACAACATACTTTGTAGAAATAGAAAAAACAAATTTATTTGGAAGGTCAGGATGTCCCAAATAGCTAAAATTATCTTGAGAAAGAAAAATGAAGTGGGATATCCCACACAACCTGACTTTAAAAAATATTTCAAAGCTACATACAATGGATTATTCTGCAGCTGTAAGACAGAATAAAATCATGGAACATGCAACAATGTGGATGAATCTTAAGGACATTACGTTGAACGAAATAAGCCAGAACCAGAAGGACAAATAGTATATGATCTCACTAAATTAACTAACTATAATAATCAAACTCTAAGAATTGAATGGAATTGAATTCCAGTGCATAGGTTATCAGGGGGTAGAGAATGGGCAGAGATTAGTCAATCAATGGTTAAGCAGTACAGAATGTCCAAATAAGGCTCAGTGTAAAGTTTCCTAGATTGTAAACTCTTAGAGTATTCACATCTATTCCTGAGATTTAACTGTTATTTTAAAATTTTGAGATGCTGTGTTCTTTGTGTATAACCTGGTAGTTTTCTGGAACACTGGGTATCTGTGTGACACCTGAGACTTAAGAGTTAGAGTTCTACAGCTCTGAAAGTCAACATTACTTCACATACCTTAAAGAAGTTGAAAAGAGATCAGACTCCATGAGCTGGTTTGAAGCTATTATGTATCCCAGAAAAGCCATGTCCTTTAATCCTCATGAAATATTGCTGGATGGAATCTTCTTATTCTTTCCATGGAGATATGATCTGCACAAATGTGAGTGGTAACTTCTGATTAGATGGTTTCCATGAAGATGTGTCTCCACCCATTCAAGGTGGGGTTGCTTACTGGAGCCCTTTAAGAAAGGAATCATTTTGTAAAAAGCTACAGAGCCCACAGAGCCAGAAACCTTTGGAGATGAAGGAAAAAAACACCCCTGGGGAAGATTCATGGAACAAAAAGCTAGCTGAGAAAGGTAGCATATGTCACCATTTGCTCTACCAGCTGAGAGAGAAACCCCAGACTTCACTGGCTTTTCTTGAGTGAAGGTACCCTCTTTTGGTGCCTTAATTTGGACATCTTCCCAACATTAGAACTGTAAACTGGAAAGTTAAGAAATTCAGCTTTTTAAAAGCCATTCCATTTCTGGTACACTGCATTCCGTCAGCTTACTAACCAGAGTGCTCCAATTATAATGAAATGAACCTGGTTAGGACTAAGGTAAATCAGAATACATGGTAAAGGATGATATTGTCTGTATCTTTAAGCTTCAACTTCTGTGTGAGACTAATAGAATAATAGATGTTTATTTGGTCAAAAATTTAAATTTTCTGTAGCACACTAATTTAATGTCTGGTCAGTTTATTTAAACAACCTAATTAAATGAAACCTAGAATAAGGAGATCTTATTATTCTGTACAGGTTAATGTAATACCCAAATATATTTCAGAGTATTATGAACAGAAAATAAAAATTATTTGCAAAATCCCCAAAAGGGATTGGAGAAAAAAATGTGAAACTATTTTTTTTAATTTTTTCTTTAAATATTTTTGTTGGCCAATCTTCACACGCATGGAGTCCATACATGGTGTACAAACAATGGCTCCCAATATCATCACATAATTGTGTATATATTGCCATGATCATTTTTAGAACATTTGGATAACTCCAGAAAAAGAAAAAGAAAAAACTCATACATCCCATACCCCTTACCCCTCCCTCTTATTGACCACTAGTTTTTCCATCTACCCAATTTATTTTACCCTCTGTCCCCTCTATTATTTATTTATTTTTATCCATGTTTTTTATTCATCCAACCTTGGATGGAGCATCAGACACAAGGTTTTCACAATCACACAATGACATTATAAAAGCTGTATCATTATACAATCATCTTCAAGAATCAAGGCTATTGGAACACAGCTCAACAGTTTCAGGTACCTCCCTCAAGCCACTACAATGCACCTTAAACTGAAAGGAATATCGATATAATGCATAAGAACAACCTCCAGGATAACCTCTCAACTCTGTTTGAAATCTCTCAGCACTGCAACTTTCTTTTGTTTCATTTCTCTCTTCTCCCTTTTGGTCAAAAGCCTTTCTCAAACTCTTGATTCTGGGATTTCTGTCCCATGTTCCCAGGGAGATTTACACCCCTGGGAGTCATGTCCCACATGGAGGGGGAGGGCAGTGAATTCACCTGCTGAAGTGGCTTAGTGAGAGAGGCCACATCTAAGCAAAAAAAGAGACTCACTGCAGGTGACTTTTAGGCATAATTATAAGTAGGCTTAGCCTGCTCTTTGCAGGAATAAGTTTCATAGGGGCAAAACCCAAGATCAAGAGCTCAGCTTATTGATTTGGTTGTCCCCATTGCTTGCAAGAAATTCAGGAATTCTCCAAATGGGGAAGTTGAATATTTCCTCCTTTCTCCTCAGTCCCTCAAGGGGACTTTGCAAAGACTTCTTTATTCACTGCCCCAATTATTCTGGGATATATCGAGGCATCACACTAACCTGAACAAACCAACAAGATCTCATCCCATATTCAAGATTGCGTGTACTTAGGGTGTTCAACTAAACTGACCATATAAGTTAAATTAGGTATTGCGCTACCCAAAATACAAATTTTGCACCAAATAAGCTTCTCTACCTTTGGTCTCACTTAGAAGTTGAAGTTTTAAAATATGGACGATGTCATCCTTTACCCTGTATTCTGATCTACTCCAGTCCTACCCAGATCAGCTTCATTCATATATACATTTGAACTTGATCCCTTTTTTAGCTTTTTAGACAGTTCCTATATGGGGTAGTGCTGACTTTCATAGCTTCAGAGCTCTAACTCTGAGTCTCAGGTGTCACATAAATACCCAAAGTTTCTGGGAATGACATAGTTATATACAAACAGCTCGGTTTCTCAGAATTTAGAAATAACAGTCACAATTCCTGAATATATGTGACTGCTGTAAGAACTTAAATCTAGGACCCTTTACAATAGGCCCCAACTTGATAACCCATGTTCTTGAATTCAGTTCATTGAGTTTTTATATTGTAGTTTGTCCATATGAGTGAGTCATGATAATGTGTCATTTTTTTCCTGATATTTCATTCAACTTACAGTCCTTAAAGTTCTGTCACCTAGTTGCAAGCTTCACAACTTCATTCCTTCTTGAGGTCACTCAGCAATCAACTGTGTGTATATACCACAGTTCCCCTTTCCATCCCTCAGTCATTGTACATTAGGCCACATCCATCCATTATGAATCAGAAACACTGCTGCAATAAACACCAGTATGCAAATGTCCATTCCTGTCCCCAAATTCAGTTCTTCCAGGTATATACTGAACAATGTGGCTGCAGTATCATGTGGCAAACCAACCCCTAGCCTCCTGTGAAACCACCAAACTACCCTCCAAGGGGTTGCACCTCTCAGTTTCCCTTCCAACAGTGAATAGGTACATCTCTTTCCCTGCACTTCCTCCAGCATGTGTTTCTCTCTGTTCATTTTTAAAAGTTGTATTCGCACATCATACAATCCAACCTAAGTGTAAAGACATGTCTTTGCCGGCATAATCTATATGAAGACATTTCCATTACTTCCACAGAGAATCCAAACCCCTTTTGACATTTAGTTTTGGCATAATGCCTTTAATACATTTAGTGGAGGCATAGTACAATGTTACTGTTGACTATAGATCCTAGCTGCATTGATGGTACTTTTTCTGTATAACATCCATTTTCAATACCTTGCAATGTTGACATTCATTTGTTCTCCCTCATTCAAAAATGTGTTTTTTTAATTTGTACATTTAATTGCCATTATTGTCCACTCTAGGCATTCCTAAATTATACCATCTCAGTCGTTATCCTCTATCTTTCCTTTGGGTTTCATGCATGTGCCCAGCCCTTCTTCCTCAATCATATTCATATTCAGCTTAATTCAGTGTACTTATATTATTGTACTACAAGCAGGTAGAAATTGTGCCATCCATTTGTGAATTTTTACAGTCAGTCCTGTTGTACAACCTGTATTGCCCAATCTCTACCCTATTTCAGTCTCCTGATAACCTGTGTTCGTAACTTCAACTCTCAATATTCACTCATTAATGTTAGTTCATATGAGTGAGACCAAACCCTATTTGTCCTTTTGTCTCTGGCTAATTTCACTCAGCATATTGTCCTCAAGGTTCCTTCACATTGTTACATGCTTCTTAAATTTATTTTCTCTCATAGCTGCAAAATATTTCATCGTATGTATATAACACAGCTTGTTTATCCACTTGTCCATTGATGGACATTTGTGCCATTTCCATCTCTTTGCAATCGTAAATAATGCTGCTATAAACATCAGTGTGTAAATATCCATTTCTGTCCTTCCCTTCAGTTCCTCTGAATATACACCTAGTAATGGGATTGCTGGATCAGATGACAGTTCTATATTTAGCTTCCTGAGGAACCATTAAACTGCCTTCCAGAGTGGTTGTACCATTTTACATTTCCACCAACGGTGAATAAGTGTGCTTCTTTCTCCACATCCTCTCCAGCACTTGCCATTTTCTGGTTTTGTTTTTCTTTTAATAATAGCCATTCTAGTGGGTGTGAGATGATATCTCATTGTGTTTTTTATGTGCTTTTCCCTAATAGCCAGTGAAGTTGATCATTTTTTCATGTGCCTTTTAGTCATTTGTATTTCCTCTTCTGAGAAGTGTCTGTTTATGTTTTTTGCCCATTTTCTAATTTGGTTGTTTATCTTTTTGTTATTGACCTGAAGTATCATTTTATATATTCCTAACACTAAATCCCTTTTGCATATGTGTTTTCCAAATATTGTCTCTCATTGCATAGGCTGCTTTTTTTGATTTTCCTGACAAAGTTCTTTGATGTGAAAGTGTTTAATTTTGAGAAGATCCCATTATCTATTTCTTTTTTCAATGCTCATGCTTTGGGTGTAAGGTCTAGGAAACTGCCTCCTATTACAAGATTTAGAAGATATTTCCCTACATTTTCTTCTAAAGGTTTTATGGTCTTAGCTCTAATGTCTAGGTCTTTTATCCATTTTGAGTTAATTTTTGTATAGGATGTGAGATATGGATCCTCTTTCATTCTTTTGCATATGGGTATCCAGTTCTCCAAATACCATTTATTGAAGAGACTGCTCTGTCCCAGGTGGGTTGGCTTAACCGTCTTATGAAAGATCAAAATTCCATAGATGAGAGAGTCTAGTTTGAACTTTCAATTTTATTCCAGTGGTCAGTATCTGTCTTTATGCAGTACCATGCTGTTTTGACCAATGTAGCTTTGTAATATGTTTTAAAGTCAGGTAGTGTGAGTCCTCCCACTTCTATTGTCTTTCTCAAGATACTTTTAGCTATTCAGGGCACACTGCCTTTCCAAGTAAATTTGTTATTGGTTTTTTTGTTTCTGCAAAGTAAGTTGTTGGGAATTTAATTGGTATTGCATTGAATCTATAAGTCAATTTAGGTAGTCTTGACATCTTAACTATATTTAGTCTTCCAATGCATGAGCACAGTGTGTCCTTCCATTTATTTAGGTCTTCCATGATTTCTTTTAGCAATTTCTTGTTTTCTATAGATATCTGTTGTATCCTTAAATTTATTGCTAAATATCTGATTCTTTTGGTTGCCATTGTAGATAGGATTTTTCTTGATTTCCTCCTTGGATTGCTCATTACTAGTATATAGAAATAGTACTGATTTTGAGAAACTGATCTTGAACCCTGCCACTTCATTGAAGTCATTTATTAGCTTTAGTAGCTTTGCTGTAGATTTTTTCAGGATTTTTGACATGTGGTATCATGTCATCTGCCAACAGTGAGAGTTTTACTTCTTCCTTTCCAATTTGGATGCCTTTTATTTCTTTTTCTTGTCTATTTACTCTGGCTAGAATTTCCAGCACAATGTTGAATAACGATAGTAACAGTGGGCATCCTTGTCTTGTTCCTGATCTTAGAGGAAAAGCTTTCAGTCTTTCCCCATTGAGTGTAATATTATCTGTGGGTTTTTCATATATTCCCTTTAACATGTTGAGGAAGTTACCTTCTATTCCTATCTTTTCAAGTGTTTTCATCAGGAAAGGATGTTGAATTTTGTCAAATGTTTTTCTGCTTCAATCGAGATGATCATGTGGTTTTTCAGAGTTAATTTGTTGATATGGTGTGTTACATTAATTTATTTTCTTAATAAACCAGCCTTGCATACCTGGAATAAATCCTATTTAATTCTTTAAATGTGCTTGATTAAATTTGCAAGTATTTTGTTGAGGATTCTTGCATCTGTATTCATTAGATTGGACCATAATTTTATTTAAGTGTAGTATCTTTGTCTGGCTGTGGTATTAGGGTGATGTTGGTGTCATGGAGTGAGTTAGGTAGCTTTCCCTCCTCTTCAATTTTTTTGAAGAATTTGAGCAGGATTTTTACTTATTCTTTCTGGAACGCTTGGTAGAGTTCATATATGAAGCCATCTGATCTAGACTTTTCTTTTTGAGAGTTTTTAATTGATTCAGTCTCTTTACATGTGAATGCTTTGTTGAGGTGTTCTATTTCTTCTTGAGTCAATGTTGGGTTGTTCTTGCTTTTCTAGTAAGTTCTCAATTTTGTATAAGTTGTCTAGTTTATTAGCATATAGTTGTTCCTAGTACCCTGTTATTATCTCCTTTATTTCTGTGGGGACAGAAATTATGTCTGCTCTTCCATTTCTGATTTCATTTATTTGCATCCTCCCTATTTGTTTCTTTTCAGCCTCACTAAAGGTCCATGTATTTTATTTATTTTCTCAAAGAACCAAATTCTGGTTTTGTTGATTTTCTCAATTGTTTTCATATTCTCAATTTCATTTATTTGTGCTCTTATCTTCATTATTTCTTTCCTTTTGTTTGCTTTGGGTTTAGTTTGTCGTTCTTTCTCTAGTTCTTCCAAGTGAACAGCTAATTCTTAGATTTTTGCTCTTTCTTCTTTTTTAATATAGGCATTTAAGGCAATAAATTTCACTCTCAGCACTGCCTTTTCTAAATCCTATAAATTTTGATATATTGTGTTTTCATTTTCATTTACCTCTAGAAATTTATAATTTCTCAATTAATTTCTTCTTTGACCCGCTGGTTGTGTAAGAGTGTGTTGTTTAGCTTCCATATATTTGTGAATTTTCTGGCCCTCTGCTTACTATTGATTTCTAACTTCATTCCATTATGGTCTGAGAAAATGTTTTATATGATTTCAAAATTTTAATTTTATTGAAATTTTCTTTGTGACCCAGCATGTGATATATCCTTGAGAATGATCCATGAACACTTGAGAAAAATGTGTATCCTGCTGTTGCAGAGTGTAAGGTTCTGTAAATGTCTGTTAAGTCTAGTTCATTTATCATATTATACAAAATTTTTGTTTCCTATTGATCCTCTGTTAAGATATTCTATCTATTGATGAGAGTAGGGAATTGAAGTCTCCAAATATTATGGTAGAGGTGTCTGTTTCTCTTTTCAGTGTTGTCAGTGTTTGCCTTATGTATTTTGGAGCACTCGAACTCAGAGCATTAATGTTTATGATTGTTGTGTCTTCTTAAGTTGTTCCTTTTATTAATACATAGTCTCTTTTAATGGTTTTACATTTGAAGTCTAATTTGTTGAATATTAGTATAATTACTGTTGCTCTTTTCTGATTGTTGCTTACATGAAATATCTCTCCCCAACCTTGCACTTTCAACCTATTTTTGTCTTTAGGTCTAAAATGAGTCTCCTGTAGACATCATATAGATGGGTCCTGTTTTTTTTTTTCAATCCATTCTGCCTTTTGATTGAGGATTTTCATCTATTAACATTTAATGTTATTACTGCAAATGCACTCCTTTCTCCTGCCATTTCATGTTTTGGATTTTTTATGTGACATCTGATTTTTTTCTCTCTTTACCTTTACTGATAGTCTTCATTTCTACACTGTTCTCCACATCTCTCTCTCTCCTCCCTTTTCCTAACTGTCTGTAGTGCTCCCTTTAGCATTTCTTGCAGAGCTGGTCTCTTAGTCATAAATTCTCTATGTGATTGTCTAAAAATATTTTAATCTCCCCCTCATTTTTTGAAGGACAATTTAGCTGGGTATAGAATTCTTGGTCTTACTGAGCTTCACTTGTCTGTGATGGATTGCTTTTCCCCTGCTGGTTTCAAAATTCTCTTTGTCTTTGGCATTTGACAATCTGATTAGTAAGTGTCTTAGAGTAGGTCTATTCGGATCTGTTCTGCTTGTGGTGCACTGCACTTCTTGGATCTGTAATTTTAATGCCTTTCATAAGAGATAAGAAATTTTCAGTGATAATTTACTCCATTTGTCTTTCTCCTCCTTTCCCCTCTCTTCTCCTTCTGGGACACCCACAATACATATATTCATGTACTTCATATTGTCATTTAATTACCTGATACCCTGCTCATATTTTTCCATTCTTTTCCCTATATTTTCTTTGTGTATTGAATTTCAGATGTCTAGTCCTCTAGTTCTCCAATCCTTTTTTTCTGCCTCTTCAAATCTATTGTTGTAGGTTTCTCTCCTAGTTTGCTAGCTGCTGGAATTGAAAACACCAGAGATAGATTGGCCTTCAATTAAAGGGGATTTATTTAGTTAACATACAGTTCTTCAGAAGAAAGACAGCTAACTTTCAACTGAGGTTCTTTCTTATGTGGGAAGGCACAGGATGGTCTCTGCTGGCCTTCTCTCCAGGCCTCTGGGTTCCAATAACATTCCCCAGGGTGATTCCTTTCTGCATCTTCAAAGGCCTGGGCTGAGCTGCGAGTGCTGAGATGAGGTATGCTGAGCTGCTTGGGCTGTGCTACATTGAGCTCTCTCATTTAAGCATCGCCAATTAAATCAAACATCATTCATTGCAGCAGGCACACCTCCTAGCCAACTGCAGATATAATCAGCAACAGATGAGCTTCACATACCATTGGCTCATGTCCACAGCAACAGAACTAGGCACCTTCACCTGGACAAGTTGACACCTGAACTAACTACCACAGTTTCCATTGTTTTTCTTTTTATCTCTTCTATTGTACCTTTCATTCCCATAAATTTTGTGATTTATTTTTCAACCTTTTGAGTTCTTCTTTTTGTTCACCCCATGTCATTTTATATCCTCCCTCAACTCATTAATTTGGTTTTCTATGAGATTTTGCATGTCTGTTCAAACATCTCAATTAGTTGTTTCAACTCCTCCTGTATCTCATTTGAAGTCTTGGTTTGTTCCTTTGACTGGGCCATATCTTTGATTTTCCTAGAATGACTCATTATTTTTTGCTGGCATCTAGGCATTTGATTTTTTTCTTAATTTGCTTACTCTGGACTTTGTTTTCACTCTTTTACTTAGGTTTTCTTACTGGATGGCTTTGTTCTCTCTCTGTTCTTTGACATTCAACTTATTGAATGTCAGTTCAACTTATTCTAGACCTCTAGCATAGGTTCTGTTTAATTGATCAGAACTTTTACTCTATTTTTTGGGGGGTGGGGGGTGGGCATGAGCAGATGCCTTGAATCAAACCCAGTCTCCAGCATGGCAGGTGAGAATTCTGCCTGCTGAGCCACCGTCACACCACCTTGATCAGAACTTTTAAGTTCTTGTTTTTCTGTTTCTTGTCCTGCTTATATGGAACCTTTTTGTTTTTCTGAGGAGGGTCTTCTCAGATATTATAGACCCCAGTCAGATTTTACCAGACCAGACAGCCCAACCTCTCAGGAGGAAAGAGTAGCCCACATCAGTTTTACCTGAGGGTCAGACTCAGCAGGTTGTCAGACTTTCTTATGAAGTCTTTAGAGTCTGCATTTTTCCTATCCTGACCAGTGTGTGGCACTTGTCTGCCTGTGGCTTAAAGTGATGTGGTGCTTTTAATTTCAGCAGATTCTCCCTGCCAAAGGTGCGACTTAGAGGCGAGGGTGTAGGGTGGCTTTGGTTGCTCCTGTTTTCCAGTCTCTGGGCCTGAAGTCCTTATAGGAGGGATTCCACTTTAGCTGGGTCCTGCCACACTTTTCTTGGGGAAGATACTCCTTTTAGGGAATTAACCCATTCACCTATTTACTTTGTATCTCAGACAAGCTAAATTCCACCCTTGCCTCGGGCAGTGCTGGATCCTGACAGTATTTCCATTTCTATCTAATGAATAGTTTAAGGAGTAAAAACAAAAAGCAAAAAAAAAAAAGCTTTTACGGGCCAGATCTCTGCTCCTCGGGTTTGTCAATCAACAGCTCAAGTTAGTACATGTCTCTATGTATCTCCAGGCTCTATGTGCCCTCTTTTCTTGGGGTCCAGCCCTTTTCCAGTATCTTGTGCTGTCCGACTCAAAAAGCCTCTGTTGTTTGTTTGTTTGTTCTTTTCTGTTAGCCCCACCTCCTCTCTGCCAGGGCCAAACTCCTAGTTCCTTTAGTGCTTATTCCAGGTTTATCTGTGCTGGGGATCTGTTTTGAATAGTCAGAATTTGTTAATTGTTCTAGTTTACTAGCTGCCAGTATGCAATATACCAGAAGTGGAATGGCTTTTAAAAAGGGAATTTAATAAGTTGCTAGTTTACAGTTCTAAGTTCTAATGAAGTTCAAGGTTTCTCTCTCAAGTGAGAAGACATATGGCAAACATGATCAGCGTTCCTCTCTCATCTAGAAAGTCATGTGGCAAACACAGCATCATCTGCTAGCTTCCTCTCCTGGCTTCCTGTTTCATAAGGCTCCCTGGGAGGTGTTTTCCTTCTTCATCTCCAAAGGTCACTGGCTGGTGGACTCTCTGCTTCTTCTGGCTATTTCATTCTCTGCTCTCTCAGAATCTCCTGTTTTTTTCTCTTGTAGTTCTCTATCTTTTTCCAAAGTGCTTCTTCTTTGAAAGGATTCCAGTAAAACCAATCAATACCCATCTGGAATGGGTAGAGACACATCTCCACCTAATCCAGCTTAACAGTCACTCTTGAGTGAGTTACATTTCCAGGGAGATGATCTAATTAAAGCTTCAAACATACAGTGCTAAATAAGGACTAGAAGAAATGGCTGCCTTTACAAAATGGGATTAGGATTAAAACATGGCTTTTCTAGGGTACATACATTCTTTCAAACTAGTACATTAATTAATTCTGCATCTGGAGCTTGATTGAGCTAAGCCCTTGCTACTAGTAAAGTCAGTTTCCTTTCCCCTCAGAGAGCCAGCACAGTGGGGGAGGGGTGCCAGCCTCCATGGCTTGGAGCACTTAGAGTTCTGTGTAGGATCTCAGCCATTCCACCTGGTCCAGACTGATGTAGGCTCTGTGCTCAGTCACTGATGTTCCTCCAGCAGTTGTTCTCTACTGTTCTGGCTATTTACTAGTTGCTCTGGAGGACAAACTAAATTCTACACCTCATTAGGCCACCATCTTGCCCTGCCCCCTAAAAATGTGCAAATATTAAAATTGCCCACCTGGGGAATTCCTGATACTCTCTCAATCATTAGGGCCTCCTAGTTTAATAAGCTACACCCTCAATCTTAAGACTTGCCCTTATGAAACTAGGCCTGCTTGTAATTATGCCTAAAGTCACCCCCAGAGAACCTCTTTTGTTGCCCCAAAGTGTTCTCTCTCTATAAGCCAACTCTACAAATACACTCTTCACCCACCCCCACCCACCCACATGAGACATGACTGTCAGGGATGAGCCTAGCCCTGGCATCATGGAATTGGGAAATCCTTCTTGACCAAAAGGGGGAGAAGAAATAGAACAAAATGTAGGTTCAGTGGCTAAGAGATTTCACATAGAGTGGAGGTGTCATTCTGGAGGTAACTCTTATGCAAGTTTCAGGCAGATATTGCAAATTACCACAGTATACGAAGCCCCACAAGCAGTATTCCTGAAAACCCTAAACAATACCCTTGGCTCAATCTAAGTGTCTATAAAAGTTTTTCTCAGTAAGTTTAATTTTTCTGAAACCTAAGGCCTCCAGTTGGATCCTATGCCAGATAGGCCCTGAAACCCAGAGGTACCAGTCTCTCCAAGAACATCTCTACACTACAAGTTCAACACCCCTTTCTAGCACAAAGAAGTTAAAGTGGTCTTTGCCACAGATATCCCTGAAGATTTAGAGAAAGAGCAGATGAGAGGGATGAAGTATAACTGAGAAATTAGTATTTAACAAATGACTAAATACTATGTTTTTTAGTGTCTAGTATTTTATAATAGCCAGAAGGAAATACCTTATGTTGTTAAACTGTAACCCAGTAACCCTGGTCTTTGATAATGATTGTAAAGTTATATTCAAAGGAGAAAAAAGTCAGTTGCCCATGTTTGTATGGATCTACTTCTGGGTGTTTTGTTCTGTCCCACTGTCATATATCTGACAATACTACACTTATTCATTAACCTACCTCTACTGTAAATCTTAAAATTGGGTAGACTGCAATACTAATGGTCAATATGAGGGAGGGCTAAGGGGTATGAGATCTTTGGGATTTTCTCTTTTCTTTTTACTTCTTTTTCTGCAGGAATTTAAGCATTCTAAAAATGATCATGGTGATGAATACACAATTATGTTATGATGCTGTGAACTATTGATTGTATATTTTGGATGGATCATATGTTGTGTGAATAAATCAATAAAATTACATTTTAAAAAAGGATTAACTATGAGAGGATGATAGAAGGTGAGGAGAGGAAAATGTCAAAGATGGTTTCTTATTTCCCAGGTGGAGGAACTGGGCAGAGAGTGGTGCTAAGGGACAGTGGGACAAGGGGTGGTTAGAATAGAGGGAGTATGGTGAGTTTCATTTTGGACATGCTGAATCTAAGTTCATACTTTTGAGTTTTCTAACTGGAGATGTCAAGTAAGCAGTGTGTTTTACAGTTCTATAGTTCAAAGAAGTCTGGGCTGGGGTACATATTTGGGAGTCATTTGAATGAAGGTGGTGATTGACGTCATAGGCACAAACAGCATTACTTAGGCAAGGATGTAGAGTGAGATGAGACATAGGCCTAAGGTGAGCTTTGAGAAATGCCAACTTTTAATGTCTGGGAAAAAAGAATGATGAGAACCAAACTTTAGAAACAGAACAATACTGATACAACTTACACTATCAGCCTAATGAAAAGTTAAAAAAAAAATACATTGTGTAAACCATTTCATGACTCTCAGTTTTCATAGACAAGATCCATTGGTCAGGAGGGGCAGTAATACAGTATACCAAATATAAATATGCAGATGCATGTATCTCTATGGAGACACAACAGAGTTGAATTTCTATCCTCTAATAAAACATTCGCAAGTAATAGAAAAACGAGAAGTTGTGAAGGCAGGTTTCTATTCAGAGACAAAGCTAAATGGCCATTCTGGATCCTTCACAGGCCCACCAGCCTTAATTTAATTTTACCGACCTTTCAAAAAATTTTAAAAGATAAAACTTGATGACATATTTATATCATTTTCAATGTTCGGTGTGTCTCTTCTATAGATGTATCCAACAAACAAAACACAAAGTTATGCACTTCATAAATTACTCTTTTTTTCTTATAGCACTTTAACTCATAGTACTTCATGGCCACTATTTTTATCTGAGTAAGGAAAGCCCAGTCAAAGCACCTTTGCAGATGTCACATGAAAATGTTCATGCTAAGGCCTACAGTGGTATCTGAATTTTAGAGAAGGTTCAAAATGTCTTCCAAACAGGCTGCAGGCGCTCTGTAATAGCCCAGTGGGGATAGCAATGACTGGAAAGAGGTATACAAGATGCCAAGCAAAAGGATTGGAGATGGGTTCCATGAAAGTGTGAATTATTGTGCAGCACTTCTGTTTCATGCATGCCTTTAAGTTCTCCAAATCATATATCTGTTAGATTTCTAGAATTTCGGTATTTCTTTATAAATTTGGTGTATTTTAGAGATACATCTTTCTTCCCCAAACTTTTTCAATTTCTAAATTCCACTTTCAGGTATTTTTTTTTTTTTCATCTTCCACCTACTTCTTAAATGTGTGCATCTACATCCAGCAAAAATCATGCCTTCTATCTTTAATAAATTGTCATATCCATTCATCATTTCTGAACAACTTCCACTTTCAACGGCAACCCTGTCATTGCAGATAAGGTCAGTAATTGCTAAACATCCATCATATCTCAAGTGATGTGCCGCTAAAATCTTAGCAGTTCACAATAGTTCCCTAACCTGAGTCTTGTTAAGACAGAGTGAATGTCAAGTGGTTCTTTCTTTTTTTTTTCCTCCTGTACATAAAGTTATTCAAAGAAGAAAGCCCTTCTCAAGCACTGAAATTTTACTCAACCATTTATGAACGCAAACCAATATTGTCACACAGAATTGTAAGCACAACTGGCTGACAAATCAGCCCACCTATTTGCAAATTGATATCAAGCAAGAACAGGTTGTGATAAATGAATCATAGCAAACAAATAGTCACATAAAATAATTTCCCCAGCTTCTTTTCTTGCTGGGCTAGAAACAGCATGTGTTACAGCCAGCAGTAATTTTAGGAGTCCCTCTTTACAGGCCATGCACATTAAAATCTGACCTGCTTACCGTTGCAAATTTCCAAATGCCTATGTAGTATTCCCCTTTCTCCATGGATAAAGTGCAGGTAGGAGGACAAAAGGTGAATTTCATTTGATGCCCAGACAACTCCCCTGACTCCTCTGACTGGGAGAGAGGAGCCTGGTGAGAGTCAGCACTGACCCAGTCCATGGACTTAGGCAGAGCATTTAGCTCACACCCAGAACCTGGGCCAGGCACCTCTTGCTTGATATTCTACTGACTGGTCACTGAAGCACTTAACGTCAAGTGTGAGTTGGATTAGCCCAGCCTGAATTTTCTCCCAGCTTATTCCCAGTCTGTCAGCAGTTCACAGTAGTGCTGATGAACGTGGTAGAGACTTGTAGTACGTAGTAGCGGAAGTGGCAGCCACAGCAGCAAAAGCAACTGAACAAAAGCCCAGGCTCCCTAAAAGCTACCAGCAAGACTCTCTGACTCATTTTGGAAAAACCTCTAACATCTCTATATTCATCCTAGCTGTTCTCAGTCATTACACAGTATTGCTGTCACGCAGAATTCTAAACACAGCTGGCCAAAGAATCAAGCACATGTTAAGCATATTGAGATAGCAATCAAAAAGAGGGGGTGACAAGTGCATGCATATCAAAAGAAAAAAAGTCGCATAATTTGGCAGCTCTTTTTTCCCTCTCTCGATCAGGTCCATGTACTACTATATTAATAATGCCAGTGTTGTGAATATCTCTAAATCCTGGATGCTAGAAATCCATCAGTATTACACATGAGCCAAGATAGCCCCAGTGAGTAGTTTTACTGTCAATTCTTCTACACTGATCTCAGTAAGCAGTAACTTTTTAGCCCTGTATTTCAGATTTTTATTACCACCGGATCAGATATATGTGGGGGCATGATAAAGGTAGTGGTAATTTGGCTGAAAGATATGAAAAATAAAAATTTAATTGTGTTTTGGGAGAAAAAAACATATATATACCAAACACTATATATTTAAGAAAGAGTGTACTACCAAATAAATGGAAGCACTAACAGAAATTTCAAAATGGCATTTTCTGTTTCCTTTTCACAGTCAGGAATGCATCAAACTATCTCCTACCCGATGGGGTTTCCAATCATCAGTAATGGAAATTATTCATTGTTCACACGCTCTGTTGCTAAGTAGGCCTCACTGTGAGAAAGCTGTTCCATATCATTCACCTTTAATCGTGGCCATCATGTAATGGCATGAATGAGCCCTGGACAAGGGGACAGTTAATTTGATTCATGTGGACAGCCAAAGTGGGTAATTCACACCCCTGAAATTCCCTTTAAGACTTGAATGATCCTATTCGGCTGCCTAGGTGGGTCACAAAAGTGGAATAATTGCCATATTTCACTCCCTTATGTGAACCAACAACCTTTAATACTGTTTCCTCTGCCCATTTGCATTTACATACTGTTGGGGAATAAAATGATCAGGAGTAAAATTGACCATAAAATATTTTAATATGTTCAAGTTTCAGTAGGTTTTAAAAATAAACGTATTTAATAATCTGAGGAAAAAAAGACTCACCCACAAGTGTGCATGCACACACACACACATACACACAACCCAAACAAAACTAAAACTCTGTGGTCGATGGAAAAGAATGGTCAACTTAATACCCACTGGTATCTTAAGATGTGATAGAAAGTAGGCTTCTAGTCCTTTGTATAACCTGGGACCGCTGTTTACTATGGTAGGCACGGTCTTACAGTCTTGATAGAAAGCAATTACCATTAGGGAGGCACTGAAGATTAAGCTAGCCCAGAACAATAACCACCTTCTATGTTTTAATGATAAGAGATGTAAGGAATTAGGTGTGTGAGCCTGATTTCTGTATGCAAGAAGGCAGCAGCACAGTGAAACCACGCAGGGATGGTAGAGTTGCCTGCCATCACTCGTCCATCCTTTCCTGTCACCATCCCCATCCCTGCCCAAATTCTGGGCCCACAGAGGAAGAGACAGACCAGCCAGAGAAGGAGAGAAGAGGGCTGTCACCAGTTTCTAGAGCTGTTCCTGTGGAAGAGCCATAGAGCACAGGGCTCGTTGTGTCTAATTGGAGGAAACTAAGCCCTAGCAACGTTAACTGTCATGTCCAAGGTCACCGAGATCAAGACCAGGTCAGGACAGCAGAGTGAGGATAAGATTTCCTCACCTCCAGTTTGGTTTTGGAAGTTGTCATAATTTTCATTGCGATACAGCAACACACTAAAAGTTGAAATAGACTCTCTTGTGAGGTACATCAATGAGAATCAACTCAAATTTATTAACTCTCTTGAGCTAAACTCTTCAGGAATTCGTGTATGAAAACAAGTGCCTGCTCATACCCGTGTGGCAAGTTCTTGTATTATCTTTAATGCTACAGTTCTTTTCTCTTCATCCCCAGCATGAGTATCCCTCTTTGAAAGCCCAGCACGTTAAACTTGCAATGAACCCACTTTCCTCTGCGAAGTCGATATATTAAATGTGCCCTTCATACTTATTTATTTTTCTAATTGGTGTTCCATTGATTTACATTTCAAAGGAGAGTTTTAATATAGAATTGTAGAATGTTGGCATTGGAAGATAAAAATTATTATAAAAGTTTACAGCAACTAATTAAAATGTAACTGTCAAGGTGGTATATTACATATCTATATGCTATACAGTTATCCAAAGTTTGTAAGAAATTTGTAGAGCTAATAAAACAGTTTAACAGCCCCCAAAAAATGTAACTGTCAAATGTGACTATTATTTCTAAAAGTAGACAAATAGCTTTTTTTTTTCATTTGTACCTGTGATAGTTAGGTTTATGTGGCAACTTAGACAGGTGATGGTGTCCAGTAGTTTAGTCAAGCAAGCACTGGCCTGATTATTACTGTAAGGATGTTTCATGGACTAAAATCATCAGTGAGTTAATTGCATGTATGGCTGATTATATCTACAATCAGCTGAGAAGATTGCCTTCAACAATGAGAAAAGTCTCAATCAATCAGTTGAAGGCTTTAAAAGGAGAAGTGATGATTTCAGTCAGTCAGAGAGAATTTCCATCTCTATTTCAGCCATCCAGCTTCTCCAAGGAAATTCATCAAAAACCTTCATGGGAGTTCCCAGCTTGTAGCCTGCCTTATGGAATATGAACTTGTGCATCTGCACCATTGTGTGAGACAATTTTTATAAAAATCTCATAATATTTTCAGGTCCCCTGTTGGTTCTGTTTCCCTAGAGAACCATGACTAATACAATAGCTACACACATTTATCCTCTGCCTTGCTTGCAAATTGCCAGATTGATATAGGCTTATAAACTGTCAAGATAACCCAAAAAATAGATTGTTGTATGACTCATGAACAACAAAAAGAGGGAAGAAAAGATGAAGAGTCACATGCAAAGGCTCAATTATCCTATTTCCTCATACTGTTCTGTTCCTTGGATACAGAAAAGTCAAAGGCAACATTTTTCTCTAAGAAATTCACAAGCTCCATTTAATGTCCAGTCATTTGACAACCACTCAAATTAGTTTCTTAAGTCAAAAGATAATTGTGCTGTAAATCAAGCAGCACAATTTAAGGCCTACTCTGCTGTGCATTTCTGAATTATAGGGCTAGAAGAATGAGCTTATGGAGGAGAACAAAGCTCCTGGCAAAATGACGTTATGGAAGTCCAACATAGGCAGACTTGACTCATTTATGCTCTGGGTACATATATCTGAAGCATCTGGATGAAAAGTGAAATAAATCAAGAAGTTCACAATCTTGAAAAGAATGAACAAAGTTAGATGACTCACACTTCCTGACTTTGAAGCATATTATAAAGCTCCAGTGGTCAAACAGCATGGTACTGGCATAAAGATAGATATAATGACCAATGAAATCAAATTGAGAGTTCAGAAATGCACCCTCATATCTAGGGGTAATTGATATTTGGCAAGGCTGACAAATTCACTCAACTGGGACAGAGTAATCTCTTCAACAAATAGTGCTGGGAGAACTGGATATCCATATCCAAAAGAATGAAGGAGAACTCCCATTCTCACACCTTATACAAAAATTAACTCAAAGTGAATCAAAGATCTAAATATAAGAATCAGGACCATGAAAAGCCTAGAAGAAGACATAGAAAAGCATCTTAAGATCTTGTGGTAAGCAATGGTTTCTTAGACGTTTCACCCAAAGCACAAAAAACAAAAGAAAAACTAGATAAATGGGACATCCTCAGAATTGAAAAACAAAACAAAACTAACTTTTGTGTTTCAAAGGACTTTGTCAGGAAAGTGAAAAAGCAACCTACTCAATAGGAGAAAAGATATGTAAATCACAATACCCACAGGGGTTTAATATCCAGAAGATATAAAGAAGTCCTACAACTCAACAATAAAAAGAACCAATCCAATAAAAATAGGCAAAAAAAAAAAAA
>PVIY010033709.1:0-27797 GCA_004026745.1 Myrmecophaga tridactyla | reverse complement strand
AAAAAAAAAATTCAGTTGACCATAAATGTAAGGGTTGATTTCTGGACTCTCAGTTCTATTCCATCAATCTATATGTTTATTCTTAAACCAGTACCACACTGGATTAACCAGTACCACAGTCTTGAGTAAAGCAGTTTTATAATCAGGAAGTGTGAACCTTCCAACTTTGATCTTTTTCAATAAGATTGTTTCAGCTAATCTGGTCCTTTGTATTTCCATAAGAATTTTAGGATCAGCTTATCAAATTCTTCAAAATTCCCAGCTGGGATTTTGACCCTATGGCCTTTGATCTTTGAAAAGAAAAGGGAAGAAAAAATGTGGGTAGGTGAGGGAACGTCCTAAGCCCACTGATAATGGGAACAAGATGATGTATGTCCACTGAGATAAGAAAGGCTGATACAGGCTATGACTCTGCGACAGCTGAACGCCATGGGATTTCTCAGTCAATGCAAGGGGGGAGCATTTTACTCCATCCATTTTTTTGTCTGTCCATTATTCCATGGCCACCTTCAAAGGAACTAATGGATTTTCAGCAGATTTAATCTATGACTAAGAGTATAAGACACATGATGAGTTTGATTTGGAATTCAGCTTACCTCCTTAATTAATTGGCATGTCTTCTGTGGTTCTTAACCAAAGTCACTGAAACGTAACTAAAGTTATGGAAGTACGATTGTACCAGATTAGATTACTAATTAATGCAATAATCAGTTTGAATACTCTTTGATCTGGGCCTCAGTTTCCCCATCTGTAAACTGAGATGACTCTTCGGTGTCTTTCAACTCTGAAGTTCTATGGTCTCAGTAACTGACTGAGTTATAGTGAGAGACTCCTTCATATCTTGAGTCCTTTCTTAGTGTATGAGCAATCGCTTCATTGTCAGTGTTCCTCAGTGTCACTTCTCTGCTAAACACAGTGATGAAAGGGGATGGTGTATGTCCTATTTGAGTAAACTCTGTTGCTTTATGAAGCAGTAGTCTAAGCCAAGAGAGCAAATGTCTTTAAGGGGTGGGGGGTCGGAGGAGACTTCACATTAGGGACCCTTAGCCTGCTCTTCTCATATATTTTTAGTTCAGTAATTTCAGTTCAGGGGGAGGTACATGTTGTAGGGTCACCAATACTGAGCTCACTCAGAGTTTCATGAGTCCATCTGCATAGAGGCCTGATCACTCACCAGCCTAATTCAACCAGGCCTGTGTGGCTCCTTCCCAGGTTCTGGAAGTCTTTCCTTATTGTCTTTAGGTTTAGAACAACAGCAAGCAAGCAGCCTCTGACCCCCAATCTCTAGAAATGTAGAGTCTATACTAAAGATAGGAAATGAGTTTATCTCATGTGCCCACTCCCATAGATTGGTAGTGGTTTCTTCAAGTACTGTGTTAAGAAATATTCTGAGGCTGAATTTCTAGCTCAGCGGGAGAAAGGTGGCATGATTGAACAGGCCCAGTAGATGAGCCTGCAGGCACACATTCTACATATTTTCCTTAGTTTCCCAATCCGTGGACTCTGGAGTAATTGTCAAGACAATATCAATTTGTCTTTAAGCTGAGCATTATCTAGAATGAATGAATAATGTTTTGTACAAAAATGTGGAATGATTTTTCAAATACAGGTAGATGGAATAATAAAATGCAAGGTTATTTCAAGGAATTATTAAATTCAGAGTGGACTTTTTTCATCATATATTTTCTCTGTTCACAGAAAAGGAAAGTCCAACTGCTGTTTTGTGTGTGTGTGTGTAGTGTTGGGTCGGGGGGAAGGTACAAGAATTTTGGACATTTAAAAGATGTCCTCATCCACAGAAATATGGGAAACCCCTGATTTATAACTTTTCCATGGGCAAAGGCTGAAGAACAATCAGGTTCAAAGGCATCAGACATAAAAACGTGAATCAAATATGCTGAATGAGTTGCTTACATTGCATCCTCTGCCAACATGTTTTTTCCAACAGTAGTTAAGACTATTGCCTCGAGAAGAGATGTCCTGATGCGGTGAATTAACTCTATTCCATGCCAATGTGTCTCTAGGGATAAGGGAATGTAAGGGAATGACCCCACTCGAATCTCTCCCCCAATTTTGACTTCATAAAATTTCAAAACCAAGGGTCCTCCAAGATTGTCTCCTTCAGTGGTCCTCCAACAGTGCTGTTAGCAGCAGACTTCTTGGTACAACAAATTTGTACCCCAAACTACAAAATGTAAGGCAGATCAAAGAGTTGCTGTTACAGTTGAGGGGAGGACAAGGTACCCAGACTTCTCCCTGTTGGGCATGCTTGCAGACTCCAAACATCGGAATATCAACAGCCTCAACCCCCTGAACTCCTGGCTGCCTTCCCCACTTGGGGTCAGGAAACATCCTCAGCTTCAAGCCTCAGACCAAATCCTATCCAACTGCCTTGAACAAAGCCCAGGCAAACCAGACATGGTTGTCCTTTTTCCAAACTTGTGGACTAAGCACAGCTGCAATGTGCTGCATCCACATTGGAAGCGTCACGACACAACTGACCCAAAATCTTGAAGCATTCTGCATCTGCTTACCTTGAATACTTCCATGTTTGAATCTATCCATATCTTTAAAAATAATAATAATATACTTTTAAAAAACTTGATGCCAAAATGCAAGTGTCCTGTGTCTCATTTATATCTTGTAAAAAAAAAAATGCCGAGAAAGTCCGCCTCCACCCACCTTCTTTTTCCCCCCACTCCTCGCTTTCCCACCACTTTTATTTGAGCCAGGCTGGTGTCTCCTGCCTCGTCCAGCCCCTGTGGTCTCCGGCCTGCAGCAGCCTACAGAGCAGCACGGCCCCGATTCCATTCCACACCACCCCCTGGGCAGTTCCTTGGCAGAGATTTGAAAAGTTTCTATTTAAATGACATTTGAACAAACGCGGAGGGGTTCAGTTGCACTTCAATCAAATTCCATGGGATCCAGTTGGGAGCCTGGTCCCTGTGGACAGTGCTCATGAGTTCCCTCTGTTTTCTGATTTGAATTGCTTTGTTCTCGTTCCAGGAAGGGGGAAAGAAGGGGATGCATTTGGCCTAAAATGAAATATTTCCCTTTTAAGTCAAAAACTCGAACATGGCTTCGAGGAGCAAGTTTAAGCTCCATAATCCTCAGTCTTGAGCAAAGCAGGAACATGCCTGCAATTTCCTTTATGGAGAAATTGGGGAAACAGCTATTGGGCAGAGCAGCCTGGTGCTCTCCGTGAGCCTGGGCGATTCACACGCCCCTGGGGCTCCTCTCAGAAACCGTTTCCTGCAAGGCAGCTGGGCCTGTCTCCTTCCCAGTCAATGCAGCTCTGCACTGTTTTAATTGTTGGGGTGGCGGTGGGGGGAAGTCCACAGGGGCCGCTCTTCAGTGGCTCTCAGCTCTCCTTTCCACTTTTCATCTCCAGCGCACCAGCCCCTCTGAGCTTCGCTCGCCCTGCTGCCCCACAGCGGGTAAGCTCCGCCTGCAATCTCCACTGGCCCACCAGCCCTCTGGGGGTGGAATCACAGCATCAGAAAGCGATGGAGTCGCCAGGGGGTGACGTGTGTGTAAGGCTTTTGCACGAACCTCTCCAAACAAGCCCTCCACCCCCAAATTTTCTTTTCCTCATTCCAGACATGAGAAAATTGAACCAGACACACTCTAACATATCATCCGTTTTGAGAATTATTTGAACCGAGTCATAGAGCTCAAAGGGATGTGAACAAGTATCTAGTTAGGTTTTCTCATTTTGCAGACAAGAAAGAGGGTGTCTAGTTGGGTCCAGGCTTCCAGGAAGGGGAGCAGCCTGCTGATCTGACTTTGACCTGGTGCCTCAAACCCTCTTTCTCAGAAAGCCCTTTGCCTAGTGTGGTTATTTATTTTCAATAGATATTTGCTTAATTAATAGGCAAACATAAGGATGGCTGGATGGCTGGCTGGATGAATAGATGGAGGGACAGATGAACACTTCATCAGGCTAATAAATGTTTTCTATCCTGCCAGATTTCCACATCACAAGAGGGTTGGGTGTGAGAAACACATAAGAACCAACCCAACATGCCCCAACTTTCTTCAGTACAACTCTGACCTAGCCATAGATTCATTCTCTCAGCAGCAGCCTTGCTTCTAGCTTGGCTCTTCTGGAGGAGGAGGAGATATTCTACATGGTGATTTAATATCCTTGGAACCTTGGGTCTTTTTCCCAAGGAGAATATTGCAAACTTCTGACTCAATTTCTCCATGCTAATATTTACGTAGGAAGCTCACCATATTAATCAGAACACTTTTGATTGCAAGTGCCAGAAATTCAACTCAACCTGGCTTAAGTCCCAGAGGGAATTTATTGGTTTATATAAACCAAAAAGTCCAGAGATAGATCTGCCTCTGGGCATAGCTGAAACAAGGTCTGCAAACAGTGTGGTCAGAAATTGTTCTCTCTTCATCTCTGCTTTGCTTTCTTCGGTACTGGCCTCATTCTCAGGCAGGCTCTAATACATGGTTAAAGAGATACCCCACACCAAGTAGCTCCAAGCTTACCTAATCCTTACAGAGAATGATCATAGGGAAAAGTAGAACTCTTTCCCAGTAGTTCCAGCTAAAGTCCTAGGGCCAACTCTTCTAGGCCTAGCTTGGGTAGGCGCCTATTCCTAAACTCGTGGGTGTGCCTGGAGAAATGGAATATTTTGATTGGTGAGGACAGGTTTTTGGTGGTGGCTGAATGAGAATGAACAACAGATGGTTCCAAATGAAGATGGAGAGTTCTATATTCAGAAGAATAGAAACAGAGGTGCATTCCATCATAGCTACCTCTTCTCCAAACACTGAGCCCATACGTGACTGTTCCCAAGCCAGGAAGAAGGTGCCAGGTCTCTGTAGAAGGCTTCCCCTCGTGCCTTATTGGACAGATCTGGGGCACATGTCCAACCCTAAACCAGTCCACAGACGTAGGTCATGGCATGACGATGCTTGGTTTGGACAAATCTTGGCTTATCCCTTAGGACCGGTGAGGGACACGTCTGCCCTGAGCATGTCGTCACCTAAAAATAACTCAAGATTCCATAAAATAAAGAAATAATGGGTAACAATTGTGGGGTATGCAAACAACAGCTTCTTTTATTTGCTATCATAATATGATTGCTAGTATATGATTATATGCTTGCATTCTTAGCTGGGCTAGTTTTACAAGGAAAACTATATTTTATTTATCCCTGTGTTTACAGCACCAACCCAGAGTCTGACTCTGCAGGAACTCAGTGAACATTGCCTGAATGGAGCACAGTTTTGCTTTGCAGTCTTCCTATCCCCCTTTTTTCCCACAAACCCCTTATGTGTCCAGTTCTCTTTACTTACTTCTGGCTACTCAGGAGGTCCCTTTTAAAGTAGCTGGGTAACCATAGATTTTGTCATCTCAGCATTGCTTCCCTCCCTTTCTGGTAAAGGACCCCAAATTCCTGATTGCTGAGGCGAATACGTTTTCTCAAATGGCCCAGTCATAGAACCCCATCCCATGGTAAGCTATTGGATCCCAGAGCTGCTAGAAGCCACATTCTCTGCCTGAGAGAAGAGAGCTAATCCCCAGAAAGAAGCAGAGATGGGAGGCAGAGCCCGCAAAGTCCTTGGACTTCTTACTCTGAGGTCTCAGAACCCCCTGCAACTTGCCCAGTATCTCTCAAATAGAGACCCCTTTCCCTTAAGTTTGTTTGAGTTGGGCTCAGTCACTTGCAGCCAAGAGTACTGATTAATACAGCTCCCTGGCCAGGCTTGACCTCACCAGCTGGGTTATTTGAAAGCCATAAATCTGTTTTGTTCACTGAATGCATACCCAGTGCCTAGGACAGTGCCTGAAACATGTAAGCATTCAATAAATATTCATGGAATGAATGAATTAATGAATGGATATGACATAGGTGGGTTCAAATCCCAGCTTCAGGGTGAAATGTTCTGGCATTCAATATCCCCCTCTACAAAAAGTAAAAAACAAGGACAAACCACATTCTCTGTTTCCCTTTTATGATTATGAGAAATGATACAAACATATGTGACATATCTCCAAGCCTACAATTGCCTCTCAAAAATTTTTCCCCCATGGGCCCAGCTACTCTGACTAATTGGAACCAAAATATTAGTGACTAATGGTGGTGTGGCATCTCTGAATCCCTAAAATTCCACTATGCCCACTGCCCTCTTTTGATCAAAGTGACCAGAAATAGTCCCTGTGAGTGTGTGCTGCTGTTTTGATCACCTGATGATGACAGAGCTGATTGACACAAAGCAGTCACTTTGCTGGCCAGTGGCCCACGAGGTGGTTTGGTACAAGGCTTTGCTCACCCAGAGGGCCGAGAGTGGCCATCCGGTCAGAGTCTCTCTCTGCAGGCAAAAAGGAGGCCAACAGAGAGATGTAACTAACAGGGTGGGGGAGTAACGGAAAGACTCACAGAGAGAATGTGTCATGCAGAAGCCACAGAACATGGGATGTAGAAGCCTTAATGTGGCAGGATCCGGGACGTGGGGAGAAAGAGAGTCTAGTGTCATTTTGTCAATAGCAGCAGGAGCCTACCGGCTGAGCAGCTGATAACTGATCCTTCTGCTCAGCACCGAGAAGGAAATGGAAATCACTCCGGGAAAACCGCTGAATCCTAATTTTGCGGTATGTCCTTTTTTCTCCCTTCCTGTGCAAAAGTATTGGGCATAA
The DNA here is from genome assembly GCA_004026745.1 of Myrmecophaga tridactyla. NCBI lineage: Eukaryota > Metazoa > Chordata > Mammalia > Pilosa > Myrmecophagidae > Myrmecophaga > Myrmecophaga tridactyla. The sequence continues at coordinate 21,139 of PVIY010033709.1, read as the reverse complement.
ATCCCAGCCCACAGCTTCAGATGGGCGAGAAACGGATCTTTATTTCCTCTAGCTCAAATTAATTTCTGTTACAAGGCCATGTTCCACTCGGGCAGGGACTCAACCTCATCAGTTCACTCTCCCTCCTGTCCCTGGTGTTGCAGCCAGATTCACATGGATGTGGAGAAGGGGGGGTGGGAGTTGGGGGCCAGGGGAGCTGTGGATCTCGGCTTCCATCTGAACAGTTTGCTGCCTGTCGCCCCTCGTTCTCCCCTGCAGGCCTTCAGGTTCGGAGACCCTGCCTCATGACTTTCCCTGGAGCACAGGGGAACATTCTGACACTTCTCTGCAAGTGGGGGTGCCACAGAAGCACCAAGAAAGGAGCCCCCCACCCCCACCCCACAGCATTCTTTCTCTTGGAGACCCCCCTCAGCTCTCGCAGGCCTAGTTCTCACCTGAGGTCTGTGGTCTCCCCTCCACCTCTGCACACACCTCACCCCTGTGAGCGCGCGCACGCGCGCGCGCACACACACACACACACACACACAGACTCAGCCAAGGGACAGGCAGGGCAGGGGCATTTTCCTCAGGAACCCAGCAGCGTCTACACCCTCAGCCCACCCCCACCCCTCCCCACCCTTCTTTACCGCAGTCGCTCCCCTCTCAACCTCAGTGGAACTTGACCCAGGGTGGGTTCAAGGAAATGTCTGCCCATCATGCCTTCAGCCCAAATTTGTTGCCTCAGTCCTGAGACCTTGCTGTTATTAGCCTCAAACTCCAACAAATTTCCTTTCCCATTGCTTTCTGCTTCATATCCCTTCCCTGAAGCAGTAAGCACCAAAGAGTTGAGCTTCAATACAGAAGATAGAAGGTAGGAAAGAGACTCGCCAAAGAGAAAGGAAATCCACGGACAAATGTATCCTTGGATGTTTAAAAAAGATTGTCTATACACACATATTAGTATAATGTGGCTTTGCAGCCTATTTTTCCCACTTAGGATGTACTTTGGACCCATCTCCATATCAGCATCTCATTTTTACTGGCTGCACGCTATGTGGAGGTACTATAATTTACCTTACTGTGCCCACTGTGGCATAAGTAGGTTATTTCCAAATCTTTATGCTGTCAGCAATGTAATGAAAATCCCATAGACATACCACTCTCAAGCTGTGGCACCTACGGCCAGGGTCTTAACCTCTCTGAGCCTCGGTTTCTCGACTTACCAAACATTGGCAATACCCACAGAAATGTTGGGGGACTATGCCAAGTGCTCGTGTTCTACAAATGATGGTAAAGATGATTATGTTGCTGATGGTTTTGATGGTGATGACAGCAATGCAACTTCTTACAAATCCATGCCATTTTCCTCCTGATCAAAGCCAAAAAGCAACACTGCTGAGTTAAATCAAATGCACAATGTCTGAGCACTTCTAGCACCTAAAAGATTGTTCCATTTACCCTCCATGGGGTCCGTCCGGAGCCCCTTTGCCAGGCTGGGGTGCACCTATCTCCCAGCTGCTGAGTGTTGGCTGCAAAAAAAATTCTCCTCATCCAGAGAATTGTTCTGGGCCTCTGGGAGCCTCCTGGCATGGAAGCACCTGGAAAGTCAGTGTACCTCCCAGGGGCCGCACGCAGCCAATATGGGGGAAACAGGCCAACCCCCACCTCAAGGGGGGCGACTCTGTGGCGCTGCCCATACTCCAGGGCCCCCTGAGCCCAGCCTTGAGCTGAGCACATCTTTGCTCCTTCACTTCTTACAGGGTTTCCTCCCGGCAAACCCCATCTAGGACACCCCCCGAGGACAGCGCGGGAGGGTGGTCGGGGGTGACGCCTGCGCTTTATGTAGAGTCCCTCCTGAAAACCACCAGCCCACCCGGCCTGCCGGGGCGGGCGTGGATGCCCGTGGAGTGGCTTCTCCATCCCAGAACACACTTGTGCAAAACGGTGCCATCACCCCAAATGCAAGGGCACAGCGCCCTCCCCACCCGCCGCTGGGGTCTCGGAGGCAAACTGCAGGTGGGGGCACTGTGCCAGGACAAAGGAGTTGGTGCCGAGAGAGGAGAGGAGGCACCCACTGCCCTTCACAGGGGAGACCAGGGAGGAGCAGGGGTGGCAGGAGGGGAGGGCAGGCAAACAGAGAGGGGGTCATGACCAAGCCCAGCACAGGGCCAGGGCAAAAAGTGAGCGGTCAGCCTGGTTCATGACCGTCCATTGAACAAGGCCCCTCATTGATAAGCAAACCACCTGATGCTTGCCCAGTAGGAAAAAAATAATTATAATATAACACCTGGTATTGCCTTTAGGTTGATAAGCCAATATCTTTAATCTTTCTCTTTTTTTCTGCCTTTTTTTTTTCCTTGATGACTGAAGTACCCACTCCATGAGGCCTTCTGCTCAATCCGTGCTGGTAATAGTGACAAGACTTTGATGTCCCCTCATTCAACAGAATGTTGTTTAGTTCAAAGTGAAGAACACAGGCAATTCTTTGCTTTTAAATTATTAGCTCCCTAAGTCTTCTGTAATGATATAGTTTGACTGAAGTGTGCAGTTTATTAACTACATAAAGACGACATTATCAGAGCAGAGAAAGGCCGCTGTGAATTTTGCCTTTCAGCCTAGCAGCAGGGGTTCCTGATACTTTGATCTCAATCAATGCTAAATGTCTTTGTGAGATGGAAGGAGAGCTGAAATTATCTTTGGCATGGCGGCAACATCAATTATTCAAGCCCTTTTCCTTATGAATTAAAGTGTTCTTCATCTCCTACCCCACTTGTGTTTTGGGGGGGGTTGTGTTGTTTCTTTCTTTCTTTCTTTCTTTTTCTTTTATTGTTGTTTTTCTAGTCAGAAAAGGCACTCGGAATAAATCCATAACGTTTGCTAATCTCACCCCAGCTGACCTTTGAAAATCCACATCCATTTCTCCTCCTCCTCCTTCCTGATTGCTCTCTCCACCCTCCCTCCTAGCATGGGGCTTCTCTGAGGCGACCCAGAGAAAAGGGGGGCATCATTTCCACTTGGCTCTCTGCCAGGAGGGTCAGCACAGGCCCATGAAGCAGCCCCTTGACAAGAAGTGTCAGTTTGAAACCTTAAGAGAAGGAGGTGCCCACAGGCTGTTAGAATCCTCCCCAGCTGACCTCAGTTGCTCTCTTTTGCAAGATGCGTTTCCATCATCAAATTGCCTTTATGGTCAAGAACCAGTTCTCCTGAATGTCCCAACCCCCTAGGATGTTTTTCAAACTGCAGGCTGAAACCCATGAGTGGGTCATCAAATCAGCTTAGTGGGTCATGACCAGCAAATTAGAATAGAAAACAAATTATCAGAGTGCATTTGATGTATTAAAGGTAAGTGGTGTGGCTTAAAACTTTTGTTGCAGCTGTGAGTGCACTGGTCACGATGTGTTTTCACCACTCCCTTTCCCCCAAACCCTAAGACAAGGATTTAAGAGCGAGTAGCTTACTTGGGGGGCAAATTCAGAGAGTACTGTGAGAAGGTGGAGGGCAGGAGACAAAGAAGGGAGCAAAGTCAATGAAGCCTGTGTTAATAACTGGGCTACCATTGGAGCTCAGTTCCACTGGGGACCCTTCGAGAGAGGCTGTGGAACATGCCCCAGCATTGCCCCGCCAAGGCTCGGAATCCGGAGCGCGTGTCCACAAATACCCGCCCTCCATTGGTTAGGGTCTTGCCTGGGCTCTTCCAGAATGCCCTGCACACAGATCAAGCACGCACCTGCGGCCAGAGAATACCCTCAGCAGAGAGTCAGGGTGGCCCTCGGCATGCAGACAAACTGTCTGTGGTGACCTCCGGGTAGACCGAAGTAGCATGGATGGCATGCCAGCAGCGTCTGCTCCGCCATGTAAAATGTGTTTCTTACCCTGAGTGCCCATCTAAAGAGCTTGGTAGTCCCTGCCCGAGGAGATAAAAATAGGAGAGTTGCCAACCCATACCCCACGCTGTTCTTTAGGCCTTCTAGACTTTTCTTGAAAAACCCATATTAACTACTTGTATTAACTTACTGCATTTACTTTACAAGTTAGAAATGTTGGACCCTGTAGGTATTGACTGGCTACCCACCTAAATGTTAATTGAATTTGAAGCCACAGTTTATGAGCCACTGGTGATCTTGAGCATCTATTATGAGCTTACCACTGCATTTGGTGCTGTGAGGAATAAAGTTCTTGAGATGCTGATGATCTGGTTGGGAGACAAAGCCAAGCAACAAGTGCCAACTAGGAAATTAGCTTGCAGACAGTCACCAGGTCAGAAACCAGCACTTGTCCTCAAGTCTTCCTTTTCACATCCACAGCCTCTCAACTTGGTCACAAAGTCCTTTGATTTCACCTCCTTAATATCTCCAGGATGCATCCTTCTTTTCCCAGCCATGCCTGGATCACCGCATTAGACACATAAGTGGACTTGTGTACTCTCTCTCTCTTGGTTGCCACCTTAGCAAGCTGCCAAAATACAGACCTGATCATGCTAATCTCCTGCTTAAGAGCTTTCAGTGATTCCACCCGGACTACAGTATGGAGTCCAAGCTCCTTAGAGTAACATCCAAGACCTTCCGCAGCTGGTTCCTGCCCAGCGCTCCAGCCTTCCCTATTCCTCCATCCCTTTCACCATCTGTCCTCTATTTAGGGAATGCACAACTGCATCCCCTAAACTCAGCATGCCACTTCCTTCTTCCAGGACGTTTTTCATGTTTTTCTCCATCCTGCCTACCTAACAAACATCCACTTTGTCAAGACTCACTTCAAGCATTGCCCTGTCTACATAGACTTAACAAATCCCTCTCCCCTCCTCCCCTGTCTCCTCCCTGGCCTACCTGCTTTCTCCTTCATCCCCACCCACTGAGGTCAACTTAATCAAGGTCAAGGCCTCATTCTCCAGTTCTCCAACAGTTAAAAATGTTCCTCCATGTAAGATTTGTGCATTTTATAGATTGTACATTTTTACTTCAAAGAAAAAAAAAAGGCCATGAACAAATATTGAACTCTAGTTAATGATATGAAGGCTGAATTATCTGTGGGAAGTGTCCTGATTTCTGCAACTTACTTTGCAATGTATTAAAAAAATAAATAAGATAGGCTAATAGATGAAGAGAGGGATAGAGAGATAGCAACCAACATTAACCCCAGCAGAATATGAGAGCGCCCATTTTACTTAGTCTAGGTGTTGCAAATTTTTTTAATGCATGCTCCTTAACCCCACTGCCATGATTTTTTTCTAAATCATCATCATCTCTGGCCAGAACTGCCTCCTCTCTGCCCCGAATCCTGGTCCTTCCAACCCATTTCCTTACTACTTTCAGTGTCAGTTATACTAATTGTGGATTCTAGATGGTGAGTACATGGGTGTCCACTGTAAAATTCTTTTGACTTTTGTGTTCAAATTTTTTCATAGTAAAATGTTGGAAAATTGCTCCTGCTGCCACCAGAATTGGTTCTTCATCTTTTAAATAAAAGAGATGGATGTTTATGTATCAAACAGCCTCGAAGATTCTTTTCACATTCAACATTTTATGATTAAACAATTCTATCATTAAAATACCACTTCTTTTTGTTTTTGGCTTTTAAAAAGGGAAATTTAATAAGTTTTTGTTTACAGTTCTAAGGCCAAGAAAATGTCCCAATTAAAGCAAGTCTATAAAAATGTCCAAATTAAGGCACCAACAAGAGGTTACCTTCATTCAAAAAAGGCTGATGAAGTTCAGGGTTTCTCTCTTGACTGGAAAGGCACATGGTGAATGTGGCAACATCTTCTAGCTTCCTCTCCAGGCCTCTTGCTTCATGAAGCTCCCCCAGGGGCATTCTCCTTCATCTCCAAAGGTCGCTGGCTGGTGGACTCCGTAGTTCTCGTGTCTGCTGCTCTTGTCATTCTCCTCACTCTGCTCTGTTGCTCTTCTGTCATTCTCAAGCTTTCCCCAAAATGTTTCCTCTTTTAAAGGATTCCAGTAGAGTAATCAAGACCCACCTGGAATGGGTGGAGTCACATCTCTCTCTATTCAAAAAAGTTAATACCCACAATTGGGGGAGTCACATCTCTGTGGAGATAACCTAATCAAGCTTCCAACCTATAGTACTGAATAGGGATTAGAAGAGCCAGTTGCTCCCACAAGATTGATTAGGATTAAAATATGGCTCTTCTAGGGCACATGAATCCTTTTAAACAGGCATATTCCATTCTCTGGACCCTAAGAAAGACATGTTTTTCCCATATACAAAATACATTCATTTCATCACAGTATCAGAAATCCTTAAGCCATTCCAGTAACAATAGATATGCAATACAAGTGAGAAAAAATACAAAATTTCAAAATTAGTTATAGGCATGGTCTGTCCTAAGGTAAAATTTTCCTCTGTCTCTGGATCTGTAAAACAGGACAAGTTGGGCAGCTGCCATGGCTCAGCAGGCAGAGCTCCAACCTGCCATGCTGGAGGTCTGGAGTTCGATCCCTGGTGCCTCCTGCCCATATGCAAATTAAAAAAAAAAAAAAACAGGACAAGTTATTTGCTGCCAACATACAACAAAGGGACAGTCATGGGATACATATATCCATTTCCATAGGGAGGAATTGGAAGGAGCACAGGGGTCACCAGACCCAAGCAGTCTTGAAAACCCACAGGGCAAACTCAATTAGATTTCAAAGTCTAGGGTCATTCATCTTCAGGGCTTTACAAAGTGGCAGTCCCACCCTTTCCAAGGGCCTGCCTCACTCTGAATGCAACCTTGGGGAACATTGGGGAGACCACTTTTTTTCTCAGCTCCACCCTCTCCAAGCATCGGGGCCACACCCGGGCTCTCTGCCATCTCCAGGGCACATGCTCAATACTTCTATGTGGTGACAGCCAGGCTCTCCACAGTCCCCAGGGAATGTGTTGCACCCTCTCCAAGGCCTGAGGCAGGCCAACTCTTCTACTGCAATGAGGTGGAAGGCCCATCCTCTCCTTCTGGGGCAAACTCACCCTCTCCAAGTACTTGGATGGGTCTGCAATCCTGGCCCAAGTTTTCTTGATCTTAGACTTTAGCTTGCATAGTTCTGCCTCTGAAGTTATTTTTCCTCCAATGGGTCTCTTTTCTGTCCCTCTCAGTCCAGACTGGCAGTGGTTTTGTTTATATAGATGCTGCAACACTCTTCTTGGCTTTCTCTGTAGTAAAGGGACTTTCCACAAGTCCTTTCTGGATAACACCACCTCCAATCTTGGTTTTCTCTGAAATGGCTGACTGGTTCCACATTTGGTTAAATCTTCATATAGGGCACCATTCTCTGGGGTCTCCTTTCCTAGAAGCCCAGGATTTTCCAGAACATCAATATCTGGTTTCTTTGTACCCAAGAGTTCAGTTATCAGCTTATCTCTTTCCTGTCGCATTTCACTATAAACTGCGAGGAGAAACCAGGCTGCACTTTCCACATTTAATTTGGAAATCTCTTCTTCTAAGTATCCAAGTTAATGGCTTTTAAAATCTGCCTTCCAGCCAAAGCCACTAGTCAATTTTGCCAGATGATCTGCCATTTTAAAACAAGAATTGCCTTCCTTCCAGTTTAAGATAACCCAGGCTTCATTTCTGTCTAAAGCCTCGTAAGAAGTATCTTTAGAGTCCACATTTCTACCAACAGTCTCTTCAAAGCATTCTAGATCTTTTTCTATCAAGCTCCTCACAACTCGTCCAAAATCTTCCCTTTGACCATTCAAAGAGTTGTTCCAACTGGTTTGGTATTTGCAAACTGCAGCAGCACCCCACTTCTCTGGTACCGAAATCTGTTCTAGTTTGCTAGCTGCCAGAAACAGAACAGCTTTTGAAAAGGAGAAATTAATAAATTGCAAGTTTACAGTTCTAAGGCCAAGAAAACATCCCAATTAAAGCAAGTCTATAAAAACATCCAAATTAAGGCACCAACAAGAGGTTACCTTCACTCAACAAAGGCCAATGAAGTTCAGGGTTTCTTTCTTAACTGGAAAGGCATGTGGTGAACATGGCAACATCTTCTAGGTTTCTCTTTAGATCTCTTGCTTCTCCTTCATCTCCAAAGGTTGCTGGCTGGTGGACTCTGTAGTTCCCGTGTCTCTGCTGCTCCCGTCATTCTCGTCACTCTTTGTTGCTCTCCTATCATTCTCCAAAATACCACTTCTTAATGAATACTCTTTAATATTCTAGTTTATTTCACACTTGTGATATTGTAGGCTGTCATTTCCTGATGTTACTTTGACCTCATAAAGAATTCAGCTCATATGTTTACAGTGTAGCAATTCTTCCATTCATTAAGAATCGCAGTGTAAGTGGTGGTTATGAGAACAGATTCTGACAAGTGGGAGCCAAGATGGCGGTGTAGTGAGGTGTGGGATTTAGTTCGTCCTCCAGAGCAGTTAGTAAATAGCCAGGAATAGTACAGAACAACTGCTGGGGCCACGTCAGTGATCAGACACACAACGTATCCCAGTCTGGACCAGCTGGACTGGCTGTGAGCCCACCCAGAGCCGTGAGTTCCCCAAGCCATGCAGCTGGTGCCCTTCCCCCACAGACTACTTCCCAGAGGGGAAAGGAAAGAGACTTCCCCAGCAGCAGGGGCTGAGTGCAACCAAAAGCCAATTGTGGAATTAATTAACAAATTTTGACTACTAAAAATAGGCCCCCAGCTCAGCTGAACCTGAGTAAAATCTGAAATTGCTGGGTTTTGCCCTAGCACAGAGGGGGCAGGGCTGATGGAAAAAGAAAAAAAAAGAGGTTTTTTTTTTTTATCAAACAACTCAAAATACTTGAAAGGGTCTGGGCCCTGAAGGAAAGGAGAGGGCATAGACCAACGTACCAACTTAAGATACATAGACCAACATACCAACTTAAGCTCTTGATTGGCAAACCCAAGGAACAGGGGTCCTGCTCTGAAAAAGAATATTATTTTTCTTCTTTTTTTTTGTGGCTGTGTTTCTATGGCTTGGATGCCCTTTGGATACAACTAAGGTTTATCAGGCTTCAAACTGTCCCAGGCAAGGACAGAATTAAGCTTGTCTGAGAGTTGCCTGGAGGCTGTGCCTTCCCCAGGAGGTGGGGGGGGGGACGAGCTCAGGTGGAACTCCTCCCTCAAGGAATTCAGACCCTAGGTTCTGGAAAACTGAAATGATTAAAGCCAGCCTAAAATCTCTCCTCTGTCTCGACCACACCCTCAGCAGGGAGAGTCTGCTGAAGTTAAAGGTACCACATCACCTTAGGCTGGTGGGACCCACAGGCAGACAAGCACCACATCCTGAGCAGAATAGGAAAACCACATAGTCTAGAGGCTTCATAGGGAAGTCTATCAACCTGCTGGGTCTCACCCTCAGGGAAAACTGATGCAGGTGACTCTTTCTTCCTGACAGGAGGCCAGTTTGGTTCGGGAAAATCTGGGTGGGGTCTATAATACCTAAGTAGACCCTCCTAAGGGGGGAAAAAGGCACCATATAGGCAGAGCAAGAAACAAGAAAACAAGAACTGAAAAATTCTGATCTGTTAAACAAAACCTAAGCTAGAGGTCTAGAATAAGCTGAACTGAATGTCAAAGAACAGATAGACAGCAAAATCATCCAGCAAGAAATCCTATGTAAAAAAAGTGAGAACAATCTCCAGAATAAACTAATTAAGGAAATGAAATGCCTAGATGCCAGCAAAAAATAGTGAATCATACTAGAAAAATTGAAGATATGACCCAGTCAAAGGAACAAATCAACAATTCAAATGAGATACAGCAGTTGAAGCAATTAATTCAGGACATTCAAACAGACATGGAAAACCTCATGAAAAATCAAATCAATGAATTGAGAGAGGATATAAAGAAGGCAAGGAATAAGCAAAAAGAAAAATCAAAAGTCTGAAAAAACAAATCACAGAACTTATAGGAATGAAAGGCATAGAAGAGATGAAAGAAACAATGGAAACATACAATGTTAGATTTCAAGAGGCAGAAAATAGGATTAGTGAACTGGAGGATGGGACATCTGAAATCCAGCAAGCAAAAGAAAATATAGGGAAAAGAATGGAAAAATATGAGCAGGGACTCAGGGAATTGAATGACAACATGAAGTACATGAATATATGTGTTGTGGGTGTCCCAGAAGGAGAAGAGAAGGGAAAAGGAGGAGAAAAACTAATGGAGGAAATTATCACTGAAAATTTTCCAACTCTTATGAAACACTTAAAATTACAAATCCAAGAAATGCAGTGTACCCCAAAGAGAATAGATCCAAATAGATGTACTCCAAGACACATACTAATCAGAATGTCAGATGTCAAAGAGAAAGAGAGAATTTTGAACAGCAAGAGAAAAGCAATCCATCACATACAAGGGAAGCCCAATAAGACTATGTGTAGATTTCTCAGCAGAAACCATAGAGGCCAGAAGACAATAGTATGATGCATTTAAGATACTAAAAGAGAAAAACTGCCAACCAAAAATTCTATATCTAGCAAAATTGTCCTTCAAAAATGAGGGGGAAATTAAAACATTTTCAGACAAAAAAATCACTGAGAGAATTTGTGATGAAGAGACCAGCTCTGCAAGAAATACTAAAGGGAGCACTAGAGACAGATAGGAAAAGACAGGAGAGAGAGGTGTGGAGAAGAGTGTAGAAATGAAGACTATCAGTAAAGGTAAAAAGAAGAAAAATTAGATATGACATATAAAATGCAAAAGGCAAAATGGTAGAAGAAAGTACTGCCCTTACAGTAATAACACTAAATGTTAATGGATTAAACTCCCAAATCAAAAGGCATAGACTGGCAGAATGCATTAAAAAATAGAACCCATCTATATGCTGTCTACAGGAGATGCACTTTAGACCCAAGGATAAACATAGGTTGAAAGTGAAAAGTTGGGAAAAGATATTTCATGCATATAACAATCAGAAAAGAGCAGGAGTAGCTGTACTAATATCCAACAAATTAGACTTCAAATGTAAAACAATTAAAAGAGACAAAGAAGGACACTATGTATTAATAAAAGGAACAATTCAACAAGAAGACATAATAATCATACATATTTATGCACCAAGCCAGAGTGCTTCAAAATACATGAGGCAAACACTGAAAAGAGAAATAGACACATACCATAATAGATAGAGACTTCAATTCCACACTCTCATCAATGGACAGAACATCTAGACAGAGGATCAATAAAGAAACAGAGAATTTGAATAATACAATAAATGAGCCAGATTGAACAGACATTCATAGAGCATTACAACCCACAACAGCAAGATACACCTTTTTCTCAAGTGCTCATGGATCATTCTCGAGGATAGAACATATGCTGGGTCACAAAGCAAGTCTCAATAAATTTAAAAAGATTGAAGTCATACAGAACACTTTTCAGATCATAAAGGAATGAAGTTGCAAATCAATAATAGGCAGAGGGCCAGAAAATTCACAAACATATGGAGGCTCAACAATACACTCTTAAACAACCAGTGGGTCAAGGAAGAAGTTACAAGAGAAATCAGTAAATATCTCGAGGCAAATGAACATGAAAACACAACATATCAAAACTTATGGGATGGAACACCAAAGGCAGTGCTAAGAGACAAATTTATTGCCCTAAATGCCTGTATCAAAAAAGAAGAAAGAGCAAAAATCAAGGAATTAACTGTTCACTGGGAAGAACTAGAGAAAGAACAGCAAACTAACCCCAAAGCAAGCAAAAGGAAAGAAATAGTGAAGATTAGAGCAGAAATAAATGAAATTGAGAACATGAAACAATCAAGAAAATCAACAAAACCGGAAGTTGGTTCTATGAGAAAATCAGTAAGATTGATGGACCTTTAACAAGGTTGACAAAAAGAAGAAGAGAGGATGCAAATAAATAAAATCAGAAATGGAAGAGGAGACAATCACTGATCCTACAGAAATAAAGGAGGTAATGAGAGGATACTATGAACAACTTTATGCAAATAAACTCTCTGTGTTATACTGTCCCATGCTTTATGTTCTTATAACATATGTGACCCAAAACTACCCCATTTCAGTTACATTCACACCCAAAATTCAGACCTGACAATTACACTCACAGTAATGTGATATCATCACCACTATCCATTTCCAAGTATTTACAATCAACCTAAATAAAAATTATGCACAAATTAAGCATTAACTCCCCATTCTTTACCCTTATTCTATCCCTTTTAACTTGTGTTCTAGATTCTAACGCTATGAGTTTGCTCATCATCATTAGGTCCTATTAGTGAGATCATACATATCTGTCCTTTTATGTCTGTCTTATTTCACTGACTATAATGTCCTCAAGGATCATCCATGTTGTCACATGCATCAGGACTTCATTCCTTCTTACAGCTGAGTATCACTCCTTCATTGCATATACCACATTTTGTTTATCCATTCTTCAGATGATGGACTCTTGGGTGGATACCATCTTTTTTTTTCTCCATCTTTTGACAATTGTAAATAATGCCACTATGAACATCAGTCTACAAGTGTCTGTTTGAGTCCCTGCTTTCAGTTCTTCTGGGTTTATACCTAGTAGTGACATGCTGGGTCATGTGTCAATTCTATACTTGACTTCCTGAGAACTGCCAAACTGCCTTCCAGAATGGCTGCACCATTTTACGTTCCCACTAGCAGTGAATGAGTGCTCTTACTTCTCTGCACTCACTCCAACACTTGTAGTTTTCTGTTTCATTTTGTTTTTCGATAGTGGCCATTCTAGTAGGTGTGAAATGATATCTCATTGTGGTTTTGATTTGCATTTCCCTAATAGCTAGGGATGTTGAGCATCTTTTCATATGCTTTCTAGTCATTTGTATTTCCTCTTTGGAAAAGTGTCTCCAAGTCTTACACCCATTTTTAAATTGGGTTGTTTGTCTTTTTATTGTTGAGTTGTTGGATTTCTTTGTATATTCTGGATATTAAACCTTTATCAGATATGTGGTTTCCAAATATTTTCTCCCATTAAGTAGGTTCCTTTTTCACTTTGACAAAGTCCTTTGAAACACAGTTTTTCATTTTGAGGAGGCCCCATTTATCTGCTGCTTTTCCTTTTGTTGCTTGTGCTTTGGGTGCAAAGTCTAAGAAACCATTGCTTACCAGAGATCTTTAAGAGGCTTCCCTATGTTTTCTTCTAGGAGTTTTATGGTCCTGGTTCTCATATTTAGGTCTTTAATCCTGTGCCAGTTTGAAAGGATTATGTACCCTAGAAAATCCATGTTTTAATCCTGATCCATCTTATGGAGGCTGCATTTCTTTTTATCCCTGTTAAATACTGCACATTAGAAGCTTAATTAGATTATCTCCTCAGAGATGTGACACACCCAATTGTGGGCATTAGCCTAAGATTAGAGGGAGATGTGACTCTACCCATTCCAGGTGGGTCTTGTTGAGTTTATGGAATCCTTTAAAAGTGGAAACCATGAGAGCCCACGCAGACAGAGACCTTTGATGATGAAGAAGAAAATGCTCCTGTGGGAGCTCCATGAAAGAAGAAGCCTGGAGAGAAAGCTAGCAGATGTCACCATGTTCACCATGTGCCTTTCTAGTTGAGAGAGAAACCCTGAACATCATCAGCCTTCTTGAACCAAGGTATCTTTTCTTAGATGCCTTAGACTGGACATTTTTGTAGGCTTGCTTTAATTTGGACGATTTTCATGGCCTTAGAACATGTAAACTTTCAACATAATAAATTCCCCTTTTTAAAAGCCATTCCATTTCTGGTATATCACATTCCAGCAGCTTGCAAACTAGAACAAATCCATTTGAGTTAATTTTTCTATATGGTCTAAGACATGGGTCCTCTTCCATTCTTTGGCATATGGATATCCAGTTCTCCTAGCACCGTTTGTTGAAGATACTATTCTGTCCCAGTTGAATGGACTGAGCAGCCTTGTCAAATATCAATTTGCCACAGATGTGAGGGTCTATTTCTGAACTTTCAATTTGATTCCATTGGTCAATATATCTATGTTTATGCCAATACCATGCTGGTTTGACCACTGCAGCTTTGCAGTATGAGTATGATGTTAGCTGTGGTTGTTTCACATGTGCCCTTTATCGTACTGAGGAAGTTTCCTTCTATTCCTATCTTTTGAAGTGTTTTTATCAAGAAAGGATACTGGATTTTGTCAAATGTCTTTTCTGCATCAATGATGATCATGCCTTCCCTATTTGATTTGTAAATTTGGCGTGTTATATTAATTGGTTTTCTTGTGTTGAACCATCCTTGCATACCTGGGATAAAAATCCACTTGATCATGGTGTATAATTATTTTAATGTGCTGTTGGATTTTATTTGCAAGTATTTTGTTTAGAATTTTTGCATCTATATTGAAAGATATATTGGTCTTTTGTTTTCTTTTCTTGTGGTCTTTATCCAGCGTTAGTATGAGGGTGATGTTGGCCTTATAGTATGAGTTAGGGAGTGTTCCCTCTTCTTCAATATTTTGGAAGAGTTTGAGCAGAATTGGAGTTAAGACTTCTTAGAATGTCTAATAGAATAAATCCTGTGAAGCCTTCTGGTCTTGGGCTTTTCTTCATTAAGAGGTTTTTGATTACTGATTCAATCTCTTTACTCGTCTAGTAAGGTCTTATATTTCTTGCAGGGTCAGTGTAGGTTGGTTTTGTGTCTCTAGGAATCTGTCTATTTCATCTAAGTTATCTCAATTGTTGGCATACAGTTGTTTATAGTATCCTCTTATGATCCTTTTTAATTTTTGTGGTGTCAATAATAATATCCCTCCTCTCATTTCTGATTTTATTTTTACCTTCTTTCTTTTTTCTTTATCAGTCTAGTTATGGGTTTACAAATTTTATTGATCATCTGAAAGAACCAACTTTTGGTTTTATTAATTCTATTTTTTTTTTACTCAATTTCATTTATTTCTGCTCTAATCATTGTTATTTCTTTTCTTCTACTTGCTTTGGGATTTGCTTGCTGTTCTTTTTCTAGTTCTTTCAAGTATGCAGTTAGATCTTGTATTTTAGCTCTTTCCTTCTTTTTTTTTTTTTTTGCATGGGCAGGCTCCAGGAATCGAACCCACATCTCCAGCATGGCAGGCAAGAACTCTGCCACTGAACCACAGTTGCCCGCCCAAGGAACTGTTTGCTAAGTCTTTCTTCTGCCTGTTCAAATCTGAGCAGCATATTTTTAATCTATTCTACTTTGACTATCATGCCCATAATTTCTATTATGTTTCTTTTTATACTTTCAAATTCTTCTTTATGCTCACCCAATGTCTTCTTAATATCCTTTGTGGCCTTGGCCATATTTTCCTTCATATTCTTGAATTGATTTAAAAGATTTGCTTAAACATGTTTGATTAGTTGTCCCAAATTCTGTCTCCTCTGAAGTTATAATTTGTTCCTTTGACTGGGCCATATATTTCCTGTGTCTTAGTATGGAATCATATCTTTCTGTTTCTTCAGATGGCTTGTAATGTTTTGTTGATGTCTAGTCATCTGATCATCCTAATGAGTTTACTCTGAAGGTCAGTTTCTTTTTCTTGCCTAAGATTGTATTGTTGATTGATGTTGTGTTGAGGCTGTTCTTTGACACTTTATTCAACTTATTTTAGACCTTTAGAATTGCCTGTGTTTAACTGATCAGATATTTTCAGCCCCTCTCATCTGATTCTCACCCTGGAAATACGGTACAATTTTTAATATTGCAGTATTAGTGCAATTGTTTCACTCCCATGAGAAAGCTCTCTTTCCTCTTTTCCTTCTCTGGGAATCTTGATCTGTTTGTTTTTTATCTTGATCTGTTCTGTTGTTATATATATATATTGCCTTTCATTGCCTCTAGCTAATTTTGATAGGAGAATCACCCTGGAAAACAGTTTCCAAAGTCAGTACATTTCCCAGACAAAACAAGGCCAGGAAACCATGAGAGGGGAATGGACTAGCTCCAAAGAGCCTGGGGAGAGGGTCAGGAAAGATATCAAAAATCTTTTTGATGACTCCCCGAAGCTGTGTTCTCCTGTCCTGACCAGGAAATGGCGCCCTTTAGCAAACTGTTCTCCGCAGCCTTTGGGAGGCCTGTGTCTTTAAACCTCCCCTACCTTTGCCCCTGTTGGGGGTGGGGTCGAAACAATGGCTATGGCCATTCCTGTCTCGGACAGGCTGAAACAGCAGCTCAGAGCCAGGACCCAGTGATCCAAATTCACTGATCAAAAGCCATAATCATTGCTCAGCGTGCCCTGCCCCTTCCCCAAGAATGTCCCTCTTCCTATGCAGCAGCCAGCCATGGACCAGACCCTGAGGTCCACCTTGAGAGTGCAAGATGGGCACTGCCAAAGCTTCCTCAGAGCAAGGTACTCTGTTTTTTACTTTATAATTTTATACTTTATAATTGTCTTTATAATTTTACTCTCTTTTGAAGTTTCAACAATGCCTTAAGATTTGAGACAGTAGCTTAAAAATAGTGAAAAAATAGTTATTTGTAGATAATATGATTGTAAATTAAAACACTTTTTTTAAATTATGATTGTAGATTAAAAAGAGTTTCTCAGCCTCTTCCTCCTGCTCTTCCCTGGATGCTATGCAGTATTCCCCTGATCTCCAGAGCCCCAGAACAGTTGTTTCAGACAGTTCCTGCTTATCCGCTAGCTGTTTTAGAGGAGAAGTGAGTCCTGGAGCGCCCTGCTCCACATCACACCCAGAAGCTGATATTTTGAGTTCCAAACTGTTATACCACGTTAGAGAGTTTGACATTTAAGAATAATGGCAATCCACTGAAGGTTTTAAGCAAAAGATAACCTGCTCAGGGCTGTTTTTCAGTAACTGATGCTCGAAGCAGGGAGGAGATGGGTTGGAAGGATTAGGGCTAGGGGCAAGGAGCCCAGAGAGGGGAAAGGGGCTGCCTGCAAGCTCTGCCAGAGAAAATGAGGGTTTATACAAAGCTCATGGTTGTGGGTTAAAGAAAATGTTTCTTTAATAATAATAATAATAATTGTAATACCTAAAGTGAAATGGGTGCTCTCATATTCTGCTGGTAGAATTGTTAATTGCTACAAACTTCCTGGAAGCCAAATGATAAACAGTTATCATTTATGAGTCTTAAAATATTTCCTCCCATTTGACCAAGCAACCCCACTTTTAGGAAATTTTCTTAAGGACACACCTATACAGGTGAAAAGTAGTAACATCACAAATATCAACAAAAATGGGGTTAAGTAAATTATGGTATGTCCATACAATTGAATGTGGTCCTGTCATTGAAAATGAAGTTGAGATGAATATTTATTGGCATGGAAATAAAGTGAAATTAAGGTTAAATGAAATTTAAAAACAAACAAACAGGTATTAAACTAGTTGTTTTAGTCTACTAAGGCTGCCGGAATGCAATACTCCGGAGATGGATGGTTTTATAAAGGGGATTTATTTTGTTACAAATGTATAGTTCTTTGGAGGAAAGGCAGCTGGCTTTCCTCTGGCTTTCTCTTGTCACATAGGAGGGTACACAGTGACATCTGCTGGCCTTCGCTCCCAGCTTCTGCGTTCAAGCAGCTTTCCCAGGGGTGATACCTTTCTGCATCTCCAAATGCCTAGGTCTGTGTCAGCTCTGAGCATTGAGCTGAGGTGTGCTGGGCTGGGCTCAGCTGGGCTCTCCCTCCCTCTTCTGACTCATCCTTTTAAGCCTCCAGCTAATCTAATTAAACATCACTCATTGAGGAAAGCTATCCCCTTAGCCGACCACAGATGTAATCAGCCATAGATGAATTTCACATGCTGATGATTTAAGTCCACAGCAACAGAACAACTGGGCACCATCACATGGCCCAGTTGAGACCTCAACCAAACTACTACGCTGGTGTATGTCTTTGCCGCATTTCTATTAATCTACAACTATTTTTAAATTAAAATAATAAATTTTAAAATAACATATTTACAATGTTCCCTTATTTTTATTTGACACACACGTACACTTGGAAGACTATGTACCCCAAGGTGTTCACAATAAAAAGGTGTTTCTTCCATTTTGTTGTGATTTATGGAACTCTTTAATCAGTCTGGAATTTAATCTACCATTTGATGTGAGATGAATATTTAGAGTTTTTTTCTAAATAGATCTGATTATCTTAGTGTCATTTGTTGAATAATCATCCTTCCTCTGATATTTTGTAAATATCTTTGTTATGTAATAAGTTCTTACCTATTCTAGTGACTCTATTTTACTATTTATTGTGCCATTCGCTTGGCACAAGTACCGCAGTGTTTTTGACATTGTAACTTTATAGTATGCTTTAATATCTGGATATGCATTCCCCTCCCTACTGTCATTCATTCTTTCCAAAATAACAATCCATATATATTTATTCTTATACCAAGAGTTGGAAACAATTGGTTAATATGCATTAAACTTTTAAAAGCTAACTTTGAAAGAATTAAAAGTCATTATTACAGTGTTCTTTCCATCCAGAAATATGATATAGTTTTCAATTTATTCAAGTCTTCTTTTAAATTCCTCAGTGCAGTTTGCTGGCCTTTTCTGTTGAAAGCAAATGTACTTTTTGTTTCAGTTATTCCTAAGAATTGGGGTTGGGAGGCTTCTATAAATATAATTGATTCTTTTATTATATTTCCTAACAGCTTATTGCTGATTGTATGAGTCAGCTATTTTGTTGTGATTATTCTGCACATAAAAAAAAAATTTTTAAGTTACAATGGCTTGCAACAGTAGACGCTTATTTCACCTTCCATAAGCCAGCTGCAGTGTATCTGCTCTTGTGTGGACTAGCTGAGCAAGGCTGGACTTTAGTAGAAATGCATTCAGGTCTACTCTGGGCCTGAATCCCTGGACACTGTCTGAAAGAGCACTGGCTACCTAGAATATGCTCTTCTCCTGATGGAGGGCAGAAGCTCCAAGAGGGCTTGCTGGAAACGTGGCACACCTCTTAAGGTCTCAGCTAAGAATTGGCACATTTTTGTCACTTTCTCTCATGGGTCAAAGCAAGTCACATGACCCACAAAAGAGTGGGAAGTACATGCTGCCCTCATGGAAGCCACAGCCAGGTGGGAAGAAGGGTTTTAGGCAAGTAATAAATCTACTATACCAGTAAACCAGAAAGTTACAGGTTTTTAAATGTTTGTCTTTTATGTAACCCTCTTAGTGAACTCTCTAATTAATTTAAAACATTTTTAGGTAATTCTTTTAGGTTTTTTTAATTTACAATCATATGATCTACAAATAATTATTTCTTCACCATTTTTAAGCTACTGTCTCAAGTCTTAAGGCATTGTTGAAACTTCAGAACAGAGTAAAATTATAAAGGCAATAGTAAAGTCAGTTATAACAAATAAAATACCATGGTATTGCTTTAAGGACAAAGAGATGTAGTAAAAAATGTCAAGCAAATGTTGCATATGCCGCAAATATAACTTGATGGATATATACCAAAATGAACTTTGTATATACTTTTGCAATAATGGACTGTATTGGCATTAATTTACATGTTGTTATGGATTGAATGGTGCCCTCCAAAAAGATACATTTGAGTCCTAACCCTGGTCCCAGACATGCAACCTCATTTGGAAACAGGACCTTTAAAGATGTTACTAGTTAAGATCAGGAAAGGCCCTTAATCCAGTTCAACCAGTGTCCTTGTAAAGAGGGAGAATTTGGACACAGTAAAATAGAAACAAAGAGATGGCTACCTAAAATAGAGAGAGATTGATTGATGTGGCCACAAGCCAAGGAAGGCCATGGAATGCTGGCCCCCCAGAAGCCAGGAGAGAGGCACGGAACGGAGTCCCTCCTTTTGAGAGGAAGCACAGCCCCGTGACACCTTGATTTTAGAGTTTTAGCATCAGAGACACTCAGTTCTTCAAGAGAAGGGACAGTTTCTTAAATAACTAGTGTTCAATCAGTGTTTATGACATTGATGTTTGAATGAATAAATGCATAAATGTATGCCCTGGCTTATAAATGTCCCCACAAACACGTATTCCTTGTCATGTCATGCTACCCACCCCTCTCCCTTGTGGGAGCTGCTTCTTTGGAATCAGTCTTTGGTGTGACCTTACTTTGCTATATTCTAGGCCTGAGTTTATCCTTGACCCTCACTCTCCTGTATCCAGATGGTCCCCAAGCCCTGTCATTTCTACTACCTACATACCTCTCCAATATGTCTACTTCTCTCTATTTTCACTGCCACTTCCTTGGTTAAGTCAATCCATTTTCCACTCTGCTGCCAGAGAGAGATTTCAAACATACAGATGACATTATGTCCTTCCTTGTTTGAAATCTTTGGATAGCTTTCCACCATCTTCATAGAAAAATCTAAAATTTAGCACGGTACTCATACTCCAGCTTGGCCCCCTGGCTTTATTCATGGCTGATGGCCCCTGCAGCCCCCACACCAGGTTCTGAACAGCTGAATGACTTGCAGGATCCTGAAAAAAATCAAAGGAGCTAAGAATCAGGAAACCTGACTGGGAGCTATGTAATTTTTAACTGATAAAATGGGGGGAAAAAAAGGAATGCCAAGTAAACTCCATTTCTTAATTCCTTTTAAGCCTGGTATACATGAGAGGAATGGAATAATAAAAAGGTCTTTGGTGGTGGAAAGTTTAGGAACCACTGAGATTGAGATAAAACATAAATAATCATGAATATGTATTAAGAGAAAAACCATACTTATTACTTTTATGCTCTTCATCACACATGGTGGGTTGGGGATGGTGAGGAGAAAGGTGAAAGAAAAATGTTGTTTCAGGATAAAACGTGGTTCTATATACTTGGTAAGAGCGATGCTGGGAGGGAATTTCAACTGCACCTTGGGAAGAGAAGAAAGAGCTGAAAGTCACCCAATGCATGAGTTGTGAGGGCAAATATTTAGAGCCAGCCTGCATGGAGGATGGACTGAGGGATGTATGTGTGGACGTACAAGTTAGTAGTACTAGTAGATGGAAAACAAACAAACCCATCAACAGACAGGTGGATCAACAAAATCTGGTATGCACATACAATGGAATCTTATGCAGCAGTAAGATGAAATGATGTCCTGAAGCACATGACAAGATGGACAATCTTTGAGGACATAATGCTGAATGAAATAAGCCAGACACAAAAGGATAGATACTGTATGATTCCACTTTTATGACCAGCACATAGGTGGTTGCCTATGGAAACTGCTGTGACATTGAGCAGTCATACAACACACACACACACACACACACACACACACACAC
>PVIY010033708.1:0-27793 GCA_004026745.1 Myrmecophaga tridactyla | reverse complement strand
AACAGATGAGTAAAACATATGGAATAAAAATAAATAATGGGGGGAACAAATGTTAAAATGAATTTAGATTGAAATGGTATTGATCAATCAAAGGGAGGGGTAAGGGGTATGGTAGGTATGAATTTTTTTCTGTTGTCTTTTTATTTCTTTTTCTGAATTGATGCAAATGTTCTAAGAAATGATCATGATGAATATGCAACTATGTGATGATATTGTGAATTACTGATTATATATATAGAACAGAATGATCACAAGTTAAGAATGTTTGTGTTTCTTTGTTATATTTTTTTAAAAAAATAAAAAATTAATAAAAAAGTAAAGAAAAGGAAAAAAAAGAAAGAAAGAGGAGTTCTTATTCCTCCTAACTAGATAACACTTTGTACTGTGCCTGCCTGTGACTCCTAATCAAGTCTTGTCTCCTCCAAGAGGTGGCAAGCTACCTGAGACTCCTGGCCTCAAAGCCTAGCTTAGAGGTGGGTACCACGGCAGTACTCACTAAAGATGCTTAGGCCAGTTTTTAGTCTTTTGGGCTTCACTTAGTCAAAGTGAACTACTCTCCATGTTATCAATGATCTCTCCCTTTTCCAGTGGGCCTTGTGCAATCCAGCAGGGAGAGAGGTGGGGATGTGAATTCATTGTAAGGATTGACATCTCTTTCAATATTTAAAATCAACTATATCAGCACATGTCTAGTCAGGGTAATAGAAACCACCCTAAGAATTTCAACAGAAAAAATTTAAAGCAAGAAATTGGTTTCACAGGTGACAGAAGAAACTAAGAAAACAGGTGATGTTGAGGTGACCCAGAGATCAGCAACAGCAGAAAGCTGCTACCTCTCTTAGGGCTTAAAGCACAAGGAAGGCAGTATGGTATGACGAGAGCCAGGAACCAGGGATATCAAGATGGATCTAAAACCACAGAAGGACTGAGTGTCCAGAGCTGGGACCTAAAAGACAGAGAAGTTGGTAGCACATAGGAGATGTAGCTGCTGCTGCAGTGGAAGGAAGAAATGACCTGACTTCTCCAATTTCCTGTACTTCAGTCTTCCACCACTATCTTCCACTGGGCAAACCCACCCAGTTGCAAGGGAGCCTGGGAAATGTACCACAGAGCAGAGCAGGGGAAAAGATGAATAAGGTATCCGAGAGCAAACAGGCAAATGACTAGCCCAGGCATCTTTCAATAATATATGTAAACCACCAGTATAGTGTGTGATTTATAGTTGGCTAATAATAATGATGATGGTTATCATCATAAATATATGGTATACCTCTCATTGGCATCATTTGGTATATCTCTCATTGAAAGCTTACTCAAACCAGTAGCTTTCTAAGTGATTTATACATGTTATCTCATTTAATCTTCACAGCAATCTTATGAGGTAGGTACTCTGAACAGTCTTATTTTAACAAATGAGGAAGTAGATTTACAGAGGTGATGGTGTTGCTCTAATGCAGTTACAGAATTTGAACTCAGGATTTGAACCCAGATTTATGTGGTGTCAGAATCTGTGCTCTTAACTATGGCCCCATAATAGTTTTATTATTTATAATATAAATCATACAGCTAACAGGAAGCGGAGAATACTAAAGAAGCTGAACATGAAACTTCTCACAATTACTGGAGAGATATTTTGAAGGTCTACATTTCCAGGGATGAGAGTTTAGGATATGCTGTGAGCATTAAATTTGCCCTTAAAAAAAGCAGAGATTATAAAAAAACAAACAGACTATAGCAGACTATCTCTAAGTGAAATTATTTCATGGGTAGCAGATTGTCCAAATGGAGAAAAAATATACACCACTTAATGCAGCTTATAAAAGTCCATGGTGTTCTCTCCCGAAGGCAGCAGAGTAATTTTGCTAAGAGGATGCCAAGTTCAGTGGCCTCTGTGGGCTTGCTGTTTACTGATATTTGATATGCTTCAACAGCTGTTGCCCTTCTCGATGGATGGGTGCTTCATTTTAGCACTTCCCTGATGCCAGCCTGGTAAAAACTTTAGTACTGAGGGCCTGTAAGACACAGTTTGTTTGCAAAGCTTCCTGAGAGAAGCGGCATTCAGGGAAGAGAAGCTAACATACATGCTAGCCATCTACCAAGCAGGGCATTCTCAGTTCTTCCCTGGGTCAACCTGCATCTCCAAAACATTATAAACCAGGGCTATCCTTAACCTGAAGCCAAGTTTCAGTGTCATGCTCGACTCTCGACAAAATGCTACATGAAGAACTGTTCTGCTGCTTCTAAAAAATTGCTGTGGAAGGATTTCTAGGTTATTCTTCTAAGGCATGACAATTTTAGAATTTGGTACAGGAAACTGGTATGCTGCTTATGACTTCTCAGTTTCGCTTTGGTTGTCTGAAAGCTCAAAATATTTCCCTTGGCCAAGATCAGAGACCCATAGGCTAAATCTGTCCCATAGATGTATTTGGTTTGGCACTCACCAAACCAGGGCGAGGTACTCACCAATCTAGGTTTTAAAAAAATCTGAATTTCAATGTACTTATATAGAGTATCTGTTCTCCAACCTGGTTTAGAAACAAATCATTTGTCTTGTTCTCTGCCAGTATTCTGCCATGTTTATATGGCCTGCCTGGCACCTGAAGGCATTTGAGTTTGAGAAGCCCTAGAATAAGTGTTTTGTATAGCTGTCTCTTTCTATACAGTTTCTGATTTTTAAGTTTTATTTTGGTAGGTAATCCTCTTAGACATTAATTTTAAGTGCCCTCAAATCCTTTATGGAAGGAGAGAATGAATAACAAACAAGCAAACAAATTGTTTTACTTCCCTAAGCAAAGCTGACAAGCTCTGTGTAAGCAGGTGCATTTCCACTGCTTCTCAGGTCTGAGGATTCCTGGTGAATTACTCTGTCCTACTTCACCTGTCCTGTCCGGATGCTGAAGGGTTTTTGCAGTTGTAGGCTCAGCCCTGCCTAGTTCCTCCAGCAGGAGTAAGAACTTATTCCCCTGTGGTTTGAAGCTGTATTACCCAAGAGAAATATTCTTAAATTTAAACCATTATTGCGAGTGTGAACCCATTTTAAGTAGGATCTTTCAATGGGGTTACTTCGGTTAAGAAGTTGTGCTCCATCTCAGTGAGCATGGGTCTTAATTCTGTTACTGGAGTGCTTTATAAGCAGAGTGAAATTCGGACATACAGAGGAAAAGCCACAGGAAGCAAGGAGGCTGGACGTTGACAGGACCTGTTAGGGAAGAGACAGACCAGGAAATGCTGCCATGCGCCTGGCCATGTGACACAGGAGCCAAGGATTGCCAGCAGCCAGCCCCAGGACACAGGTCTTTGGGAAGAAAGCATCGTTTTGATGATGCCTTGATTTGGACTTTCTTTTAGTCTCAAAAATGTGAGGTAATAAATTCCTATTCTTTAATGTGACCCATTTCATGGTATTTGCTTGAGCACTCTAGGAAGCTAAAACATCCCTCCTGAAGTGGATGTTTTCTTCAGGAAATCTATACGCCCTGAAGTGGTTTCTGCTCTGTTTCTAGCAGGTGACATGTAAACCCACTTCTAGGTCCCTCCAAAGCAATGGGCTGTGAGGGATAGGCAGAGGGTGTGTTTGGAGCTAGACTGCCTGAGTTCAATTCCCGAGTTTACCACTTACGATCTATGTGAACTTAGGCAAGCTTTTCAATGTCTCTGGGCCTCAATATCCTGCTGTATAAAATGGGACAAGGTTATCACCCACCTCATAGGGTTGTCATGAGGATTAAATTAATACAAGGGATCATAATAACAGTTTCCTGTGTGCCACATATAGTGCTCAGTGTACTTTCATTCACAGAATCTTTGCAGTAACGTGGTAGAGTCAGTTAACATAATAATAGGCTCAGAGAAATTAACTTACCCAGGTTCATTCACACAGTTAACATGCCAAGAGCTGTTATCACCCTGGGGTGTGGCGTGGGGACTTAGAGAGCTACTTTCTGTATGCAAAGGGCCTCCTCTGAGCCTGCCAACCATGGACTCAGTTCACTCACCTTCATCTATCCCCCGAATATCTGGCAGACAGTTGCCATAACACCACATAGCTGAAGCTCCAGCAATTACTAAAGATATTTTTACTATGTTCTTTAGTAAATGGAGAGAAAGTGTGTGGGGTTGTAGCACATGTTCCTTTCTCTGCTTTCAGGGGAGGCACTCGACTGCAAAGATTACAAGCACAGGTCAGGGGTTACAAAGACTGTTGAGTAGCAGCTCTGTCAGTAACTAACCCTCCAAAGCCCAATTCAAATGTTGCCTCCTTGGGAGGTCTTTCCTAGCCCCAAAGATGTCCCATTATCCCATTTTATAGAAGTTATAACTTTAAAATAATAGCCAACATTAAACAAATACTATTTCCCATTACATGTACAAAACTGTTTACTTCTCACAACATGAGTTGTGAGATAATATATCTGTAATATAGATGTTATTGTTGTCTTTTACAGACGAGGGCTTTGAGGCACAGGAAAATTAAGTAATTAGCTCAAGAAAGATCCCATGCTCCTTTTACTTCAGTACTGACTTATATCACTGTATCTTTCTGTATTCCCCTCCCCCTACAAACTGGGGACTCCTTGAGTGCTGTCCCTGTGTTGAATTCTCTATTCTGCCACCATCTACGACAGCCCCTGGCACATGCAGGCTCCTCTTGATAAATCCTGGCTGGAAGAATGAAGCAGAGATCCTCATCACCTACTCTGAATCAAAGCCCCCACACATGCCTTTTCCAGATCTAATCTCCTGTCATCTGTCAGTTCAACAATCACAGCCCACCCTGTCTCCAGCAGCAGAAAGCAGAAGACGCATCCTGACATTACAGGAAGGACCTGAATAAAAGGTGCATTAATGGAGCAAAAACAAGCCAGCGGAGTGATTAATTTGGCCTCCCCTTCGATATTATGTTTATACAAGTTGATTATATAGCACTTAATTACTAATTTGCCCTACTTAAACCAAGAGTGCTTTTAATTTTTAATGATGTAGGGAAGAAGATGCCTTTACTCAGTAAGGAACAGCTATTTTATTTCCTTCTCTAGTTTTGCCCAGCCAATTAATAACATTTCTAAGGAAATGCTTCCTTCTCATGAATTCTTTCCCCCCTTCTTTTTCTGGACCTTCTAGATTTAAAAAGATATGGACACAGACAAGAACTAGTTAAACTGACTTTACCTTCTGCCCTGGCTGGCTGGGCAAGGTACTGTAAAGCAGAGTAACATGGTACCTATAAATGGTACGCTCTGATTTTTTGGAGCTGGAGTGTGTTTATTCCCAGAAACCATGACTTAGCTGTCACCAACAACACAGAACACAGACATGGGTCCAAATAAGGCAATACCCCCCATAACCCCACTTTACTTCCTGGGTATTAATGTCAGATCATTCTAAGCACAGGTCCTGGGGCAGCCTAGACTTCAGACTGTGGAGTGAGATATGGGTTTGATATGGGCTCTGCCACTTTCCAGTTGCTAGATCAGGGGCATGTTATTTAAAATCTCTGAGCCTCAATTTCTTGTCTGTAAAAGTGAGATGAATAACTTAACTTACAAGAATTAGTGTTATCTGAAGTATTTTAGCACACCTCAGAATAGGTGCAGAAAAAATTATTAGTTGCCTTCTCTTTAGCAAAAGGTAAGGCAGGAACATTAAAGCAAGGATAGATAGTCTCTTTGGAGGACATTCAGCATGTGTGCCATTTTCTGAAGATCTATAGAGTCTAGATCAGTGCTACTCAAAGGGCCTGTCCATGATGATAGAAGAAGTTTGCATTGGAATATAAACCAACACACTGATTCCTTCATTGAGAACATGTTGGTATGAAAAAAAAAAAAGTCAGCTGAACTAAACAGTACACCTGACGGCACAGTTGATTTGACATCCTGGTTCAAGTTTCTTAACTTGCTGTGTATCTGTAACCAACAGTTCACGGACTGGCTGCTGGACCATTCTAAGTAGCACAGTCTAGATGACTATGTTGGACATCTTCCATGGGTTTCTCACTCTTCTCTGCTCTTAGCAAGGCTGACTTCTTTGCTCTCTGACTTTGAGACCAGTCAAGGGGGAGCATGGCAGGATATCAGGAGAGGAAGGAGAATGGGGTCAGTTACCCATCTCTTTCCTTACAGGATCAGTGAGTGACAAGCCAGCTGCTTCAGCAGTATCCACACAGCCCTCTGTTCTGGGGTTCCAGTAGCTGTGCTCTGCTCTTGCCTCTCCAACTATTACAAACCCAGGATACCACATTCTTCCCTGGGATTTCTCAATTCCCTGTTGACAATTTTGTAAGTAGTCTCTCTATTAAACTCTCCAAAAATTATCCTAATTTGAAGATGCCCTCTGTTTACTTTGGGGACCTTGTCTAACACAGTGCCATTTTAATATACATCCAAATTCTAGTCATCTAAATCTGATACTAGCTTTTTAAATAATGGTAGTCACACTTAGCCCCAGAAGAGTCCATTTCTATTTGTGGCAGGGATGAACAATCCTAAGCTTTGGAATCCTAAGCCAGGTCTTGGATTTTGGCTCCATCACTTTCTAGCCATTGGCTTTGGTAAGCCACTTAACCTCTCTTACCCTCAGTTTTCTCATTTGTAAAATTATCATGATATATTATAGGAAATTTCTTCATATACAGCTTTTAACATGGCTCAAATACTTTATAATTGTTCAAATTTATTTGAAATGCATATGATTAAGACATGCCACTTAATTTTCTCAACCCATGGTACTTTGGTTCACTACAAGATACCATATACCCTCAATTAAGCAACTGTAATAATTTCACTTTTTTCTTCTGCATAATTCTTGATCATTTGCCTCAATGCAGCTAAAACTCTTTCACAGACTTCAGAAAGACCTTCATGCATTCCACTATTCTGAATAAAATTTTTACAAGTTGTACCTACGTAGTATGTATATGTGTGTGTGTGTGTGCGTGTGTGTGTGTGTTGTGTGTGTAGTCACAGTCACCATCAGGGCTATTTTCCCAATTACAAAACAATATTGATTCCTAATTTAAATACAGTGTTTGTCTTTCTTGATCTATCATTTTATTCCATGGCTTAATTCACTGTGGTTAATAGTAAGCTTATATAAGCTTGGATTTGCTGTTCATGAGTTAAGTATAGAGAAAAAAACAACATATTTATCTCTCGTTTATTCTAACAAGGAAGTTTATTTTGAAAGGTAAAGGCAAAAATGGTAATTAGAAAGGCGTTAATTACTAGCAAACTTTTACTTCTATGGGATGATCTTAAATAGTTCTTTAGAATTGTACCAGTATGAAACATTTTCTTGAACAAAATCAAGTTAAAGAGTTAGATAAACTTTATTTTACAGTTCTGTAATCCTTCTAAGTTTCTAACGACTTAGTAAATGCTTAGCCATTATTTGCTTTTATAAAATTGGAAGCCTTAAATTCTTGAAAAAAATTGGGATAATCAAGAAAAATATGTTTGTTAGTCTAATTATTCCTGTCTAATTATTAATACAATTAAAAATGTCTTTTAATTAAAGCTGTTAACTAGTTAAAGTGCTCTTTTATATCTTCCTCTATAAAAAGTAAATGGGCAAATTATGATTAAAAGCAAACATTTGAAGCAAAACGATCCTGATGAGGATGTTATGAAGTCTTCTCTGAACAAAGGAATTAAAAATTTCTAAACCAAAGAGGGCACTTTCCTTTTTTTTATTTCTATATTTGACACTCAACAGAGCAATGACATCAAATGAGTGACACTGATATTTTCTATAAACCAGCAAGAGACTGTAAATGTCAGTTGAATTGCCATGGCCTCTCTGCCTTTCCCAAGCAATAAACACCTATTTACTAGGATATGGTTTGATAGAACAGAAAAGAGCGTGGATTTTTGCATCAAGCAAGACGATACAACGTCTTCTTACTTCAGAGTCCTCATTTGTACAATGGGAACTGTAATATCTATTGGTTTGCTTCAAGGATTTTATGAATGATAATGGACAGAAAGTGACAGCACTGTCCCTAGATTATTCCTGTAAGGAACAGGAGAGTCAGATGTTATATATCTTTTATAGAAAGAATTTCCTAAAAATAAAATTTTAACTTTGAGCTAATGTTTTGACATTTACATTCATGGTGCCATTCTGCAAACTAGATTGGGACAAGGAGACTTACAATTAACCAGAGTCTGAATTTTGGAGCTTTAAGGTTTTTTTGGAGGGGGGAAGTTCTTAATAAAAACAAAAAAAATAAAACAAAAAAAACCCCACATACTGTTAACCAGGTGTGGCAATAAGTATATTGAATGTTAGACCCAACATCACATTCTTAATTTAATCCTTCTTTAAACTATTAATTACCATTCCAAGGTTTCTGTTGACTTTCTATGAGGCACTGACATATGGGACAGGATACTGAGAAAATTCAATCAGAAATCTGAATCTATTTAATTAGAAACCAGAATCTCAAATGTCCAGAAACACATGCTAACGCAGCAAAGGGCAAAAGTCTAGCAAAAAAAGTTGATAATATCAGGAACATATGTGAAACGAATAGGATTATAAGAGGCCTGGGGAGGAAAGTTAAATGGAACTAAAATTCATAGCAAAAGATTCCTTGTACACAAGAAATGTAAACGTTGAATTTTCATATAGTATTGATGGGAATATAAAGTCTTAGTATGTATCAGAATACTTAAATTTGGGCAAACATTTTCACCCAACAATTAGACCTTTATAATTTATTTTATGGAAATAATGCAGAATCTGTACACAAATGATAATTGCAACATTCTTTACAACAATGGAGACTATCTAAACATTCAAGACTAAGGGACTGGTGACTAATCATGGTATATTTCATAGGGTAGAAAATAATGCATCTACAAAAATACTTAAAGGGATTTACTATATATTTTGGGGTGGGGAGAAAACAGCCACAAAGCAATATGAACTGTATGAATACATTTTTGTAATTGTAAAAAGTATAAAACAAATTAAAAATAAGTACTAAAAAGATGAAAATGGTAGAAAACAGAAAATTAAATAGTAGTTATTTTAGGGTAGTAAGATCAGTGTTTTCATATCCCTTTTCTGGCTTACTGCATTTTCTTATTTTTCACAATGAACATGAATTATTAGTTGCATTCCAGAACAAGAAGAAAAAAAAGCAAATTAAGATTGAGTGCACTGAGAAATGGGATGGTTTCATATTTCTGAACACTCATTATATTTCAGTCTTTCCAAACTCCAAAAATTACGTTATAATCAGTTTTAATTTGAAAACTGTAAAACTGTATTTATGGTGCTAGAAAGCCAAATAGAACTAAAAAGCACAGAAAGATGGCTCCCCTCAAATGAAACAAAAATGGGATACATTCTGTTTTGGATACAAAATCACAGGCTTCGTAGCATAGGATAGGTGATGACTATCACTGGTGCTAAATGAAGCAAATTTCATGTGAAAGAATAGAGGGAGATGTTTGCAAGGGCTGAGCGCTGTGGTTGGCATGAGAGTTTATCATCTAGGGGGCACACGTTATGGGAAGGGTAAGAAATCACAGCTCTCAATTGGCCATTCAACATGTGTTGGTCTGTAAGACCCAGGAGTCTGTGAGGAACACAACAGGGAAAGCTAATGGTGGGAGCACAAGGGCCAGTGGTTTTCAGGGGCAACAACACTCACAAAGAGGGAAAATGGTTTCTGATTAATTGGTTGATTCTAAGTGCTTATTTTCTTTACAATGGTACTCCCCTCCAAAATGATTACTGAATTCACTGTGATCTCTTGTCACTGTCTCCTTTTGCTGAGTTTTGCTTCAGATGCCTCCCTAAACCGCTTTTTTTGAGGGGGAAGGGAGGAAGTTTACAAGATAAATAGCATTGTTAAAATTAAGGCATACTTTGTGTAAACAGTCTAGGGAAACAAACTGCCTCTTAAGATAAATTACCGAATGCTAATGATATCTGCATGGGTCTGAAGGAAGCAGAAAGTGCAAAGCCATTTTGTATTTCTGTCTCTTTACCATTCAATTGAGTTTTCTCTCACAACATCTTGAGGCTGGTTTCTTGCATTACTTATTGTTTTTTACATTTCTGAAAACCTCTCTACTGTCTATACTTAGAAAATGTTAGCATGCTGATATTTTTTAAACTTTGTTTTCCAGTTTGTTAAATTTCCAGAGCCCAGGAGCTCGGGAATGGGATGAGCTCAACTTCCACCTATAAGGTTTTGCTTTCTAGGATACTAAGAATTACAGAAGATCACTTTGGAGTGAAAGGAGGTAACAGAAGTGACTTTCTGGGCGAGGAAGTGGTTAAGTGGAATAGTTACAGAGGACAAGATGACATGATTCCACAGTCTTACCAATAAAAGGAGGTAGGAAAACATCCTTCATTGACCCAACATGTCTTCTCCCACCAACTCAATAGGTAAACTTTTATCAAGACAATGGTATCTCTATGGTTTGATTCCATTTTATTCATCAAGCATTATTCAGGCCATATAGTGTGTTACAGAGACACTTGTAACGTGGCACTTGCCCTCAAAGAAATTTTAGTTTAGTTTTAAAACTTATTTAAAGGGCAGTACACTTTTTGGAGAGGGATAACTCTTTAAGCTGTTATTAGTCATTATATTCTTTAGTACAGTGGCTATATCAGTAACTTTCATGAGTTCCTACATGGAAAATAGAATAATAAGACTTTAGATGCCTGAAGGGAGGAAAGGCAGGAGAGGGGAGAGGAAGAGTGCAGAGAAAAACTGCAAGAACAAGAATATCAATACATTAAAGAAGAGGGTATAGAAGCTAGGACTGGCAGCATGTTTCAGAACTTTGAATAGCAATGACCTTGTATTTGACTTATATCTCTCATTAAAATCCTGCCAGAAAATCCTGTCCACTGTTCCTCTCTCTCCACATGATAAAATTCTCCTTGAATTGAAATATATAGAAGTTTGCAATAGCAACCCACAGCTGTAAGTCCTTCAGATCCACTGGTATCATCAAAGGAGGATACAGCTCTATCACTGGCTCAAGTGTTCCATTCATGGGCCTAGGAAATTGGAGAGCCTGGTCTCCTCCCAAGGTCCATAAACCTCTTCCTTAGGTCGGCAGCCAGGATCCATGAATGGCCATGCCTCCTATGGACTCTTCCTCATCTTAATTTCATCTGAAGGGGATGATTCTTGCTGGGTCTACCAAAGTCTGCCCATCTGGATCAGATGTGTTTTATCTTCTCATGAACCAGATATGTGGTTCATGAAAAGATAAAACAGCTGGTCTGCTGGAATCATTGATATGTTGGCAGGAATTACTCTGCTTTATTAAAGGAAGAAGTGGCAAGCACCCTGCAGATCAAACAAGGATCTTTGAAGTTCAAAGAAAAGACTGTGTGTTGAAGTTCAAGTTGAAATATATGAATCACAGGGAGGAAGCAAATTCTGCTTCATCTTAACCTGTCCGAATCTTTAGTTGGTGCCCAGACCTGGGGCAGGCTGGTGGGCTCCCTTTCTCTGGAGAAAGGAGTATGGAGTCAAACCAACACATATTTACAGCTCCAAATAATTACAATAATGATATTGAAAATTATACCTGAGGCCTATGGAGGTCCTTGGATCTTTCTTTATCTCAGAGGTCCCCCAAAGTAGCCTTTATTTTTATTTAAAAATATTAAAAAGGAACAAATCAAACAAACAACATGTAATGGAGAGGCCAGGTGACATTATCTGAGGAGATGAAACAAGCAAGCATAGAGGTAAAGATTACATGGATTCTTTCAGGCAAGTGATGATGACAAATAAAACCTCAGGCCTCTCTATGCCTGGGGCTCACTTTACCAGATTATAGTGTCTCCTAAAACAATCAGGAAAGGCACAATCTTCCTTGGTTGAATAGGTGACATAAGCTTGTGTTTGAGATGCTGTGAGCCATGAAGTTATTCAAGTCACCAATTCCAGGATCTGTTCCACCCTATCTTAGAAAATTCCAGATGATTAATAGAAAATCTCATGTAGTGATGATGTTGGTGTGAAATTAAGCTCAGTTTCCATTTAGTGGAGGATGTGAGTAGAATCTCCGTGGAGGTGGAAATCCCAGACTTGACTAAGAAGTGCCATAAAACATGATGTAAAGTATCTAGGGAGCAGTCCCATCATGTCATCTACTCTGTGCTGCTGACTCTCTCCTGATTTGTGACTGATGGCATTCCTTTTAGAAAATACAACTTTGAATATTTCATGTAATGAAGCAAAGAAGCCAAAAATTCTTTTTAAATCAAAGAGCAAAAAGCAAAAAAAAAAAAAAAAAAAAGCAAACAAAATAGAAAATTAATGAGAATCTGGATAGAGTATGGTTCGGACACCTTTGTCTCCAATCTGACTCTGCTCCTTACGAACTGTGGAGCCTTGGGCAAATTACTTAAAGTTCTCTGACCCTTCGTTTCCTCATACACAGTATGAGTACAAAAATGTCTATCCCCAGAGAGATCGTCAAGATTAAAGGAGGCAACGTGCACAGGGCTTCAATAGCATCCCTGATGTTTTCTTTCAGCCACTGTAATTTGTCCCAGGAAGGTCAAGGCATTTAGTAGTGAGAACATCCTTAAGATGATATATTAAAATATTAAATTGATAAGTCATTGACATTTCAATAATAAATAAACATCACCATGTGTTGTTTTTAAGACAGCAGCAGAAAACTTAGAAAAAGATGAGACTTTATATCTTCTTCATGTAAAAACTTAAGTTAAACTCCATAATCATTCATGAGTGGATTCAATTCCTTGGAAATGATGTTTCAGAGGCTTGAGCAGTGCAATCTGGTGCAAAGAGTACAGATTTTAGAATCAGACTTTTGCATCTGTCCCTTTCTAACACTGTATCCTGAGTTTTTTAATCTTTTTTATATCAGCTGCCCAATCTCTGTTGCCTATGCCAGGTTGTTAGAAGTAGCACAAAGATTATATGAAAAGCACCTAGCACAGTGCCTGACATAAGAGGGTTAAAAATAAATAGAGTTTTAATTACTGGTCTTGTGATGGAAAACCTGGCTTCTAGTTCAGACACTGAGACACTGGGCAAGTCATTTAAGTTCTCTGAATCTCAGCTGAACAAATATCTCTTAAACTATCAGTTGGGATGTGGGAGCCAGGTTTCTTGATTCTGGCATTTATTAGCAGTTTCAAGTTGGACCAACTTATTTAACTTTTTTGTGCCTCAGGGTCTACAACTATAAAATGGGGATAACAGAGCATTACGAGGACTAAATGTGCTTGCCTAATCCACAGAAAAACTCATTATGTATTATTGATTATTATTACAGGTAAAGAAAAAGAGGCACAGAACTGCATGGTAGGATCCAGAGCTAGTGAGCAGCCAAGCTAGCATGTGCGCCCAGGCACTCCAACTCCAGAGGCTGTTGTGCCTTTGCACAATACAGCTTTTTGACCTTTTTGTAAACCTGTTTTTAAAACTATTATTTTTACACTCAAAGCCTTGCCATAAAGCCCCAGTGTGAAAAGTCTTTCGCAATTTGGTGGGAGGAAAGGCTTTGACTCCCACCAGAAACTAATGTTTCCTCTTTTTGAAAATAACAATTATGCAACTTATCATGTGTTCTTTTTTGTTTTGGCTGCCAGGAAGCTCAGAGCCAAATTATATGCTCAATGATGGACATCAAATTTTTCCTTCTTCCTATATCTTTGTTCCTTATTTTCCCCTTTAATTCCTTTTTTTGCTAACATTTTCATTTGTGTCTCTTGTAGATCAAGGCCTCAATGGTATTTCGAAAATGGTAGGGTTTAAATAAGCACACACACAAAAATCTGAAATATACATGAAAAACTTATATTTTGAGTCTTACCTGTTCCCTAAAAGAAAAATGGTCAAGGAGAAATTTAAAAGAAAAAAATTTAAGAGCTATTTTAAAGGAGAGGAAAAAAAAAAGCCAACAGAGAAACAACCCAACAGGAAAACAGAACCACCAACACTAACAGGGGCCAAGCCAAATGAAAACTGCAATAAATATGTCTGAGGCTAGAAGTGCTTGTGCTTTCTCTGGCTGGAACCTATCATTTCTTAATTATATCCTGTGTGTTGTGTTTTGCAAGATGTGAGCTGCTGTCAAAAGAATGGCCTGAGACAGGGGAGGAGCCATGGCCTGCCCGCTGGTCTTCACATACCTGCACAGAAGCGAAATCCCCCGAGGCACAGGCACCCAGAATAGCAGCACCCACAAGAACAGACTCCACTTCTTGCGACAGCGCCACTGGCATGCCTGCACAGGAGAAGGCCACACCCCAGTTAGGGCCAAGGGCAGTGTGGGAAGCCAGCACGCAACCCCAGCAGCAAAAACACCTGACGTCAAGGCAGCATGCCCCCTCCCCTCCTTGCCCTCTGCACATCCTTGTTCGTTGGGTTTATCTGGTTCTAAAGGATTTTACTATCCCTGTCTGCTGGTACAATAGCAAAGAGGCCCACGGGAGTCAACACCTCATGAGGCCATTTTGCCCAGGTATCCCAGGCTTTTGCTAGCTGCCTCCCACCATAGGGTTCAAGTTCAGTTCAACAAACATTTAGTATGTGCTTTGCTGGGCCCAGGGAATATGAGATAAATCAGATTATGGCCTCCTATTCAGGTATCAAAGTGGACAAAGATGAGAAAAAGATAAAGGCCATACAAGGATTTGGTTCTTTAACTGAGATACAATAAGAAAAGGGAAGTAGTAGGGGAGGATGTGATTAATCCCCCAGTAGCTTCCTACCTCTCCCAGAGCCAAAGCCAAAGCCCTTACAATGGCCCACATGGCCTTATAGGATCTGGCCCCACTTCCCTCATGATGATTTTCTCCTTTTCCCCCAGCTACACTGCCTTGCCTCCTTGCTATTTCTTGAATGTACTTCAGGGTTCTCGCTGTCCCCTCTGTGCAGAACACTTCCTCTCAGATGCCCATATGGCAACTCTCCCACTCTCTTCATGTCTGCACAAATGTCATCTTCCCACTGAGCTTTCCTTGACCTTCTTCAACATCTTTTATCCCTCCTGTTTGTTTCCTCTTTACCCTTTAACATTGTCTACTTTACCTACTTGTTTATTGTCTACTTCCCTTATGAGAAGGTAAGCTCCATGAAGGCAGGGATTTTGTTCTGTCCACTGCTGCATCCTGGTCAGAGCAAGTGCTTAAAAGAGTATCTGATGAAATAACTAATTTCTGGGGTGGGGATGGGGGCTCATCCCAGAGGAGGTGAGGCGTAAGCAGGGGTCTGAAGGATGAGTAGAGGCCAGCCAGGCAGGGAAGAGCACTTCACACGCGAGCTTACAGTATTTGGGGATCGTGGTTTCATAGAAGAGATTGGAATTAAAAGAAGTAATCCAGGACTCTTACCATATATATGGACTAATCTGCTAATTAGGAGATGGCAGCAAATTCTACAGAGGTAAGCTCTGTGGCCAGACCAGTAAAATCTTCCTCCACTCAAGACAGAAGACTTATTTTTCCAAAGATGTGATTTTTCTTCCTTTCTTTTCTTGGGAGACTTCCCTGACACAACCTCCTCTACAACCCAATCCACCTCCTACCCCATCCTCTTGTCCTGGGGCTGGGTCAGCTGCCCCAGGCATCCAGTACAAAGGGTGAGTTCTCTTTCCCCCACATTCTTATGGTTACTGGCTCCCAAACTGTAGGGCCAGCACTTGAGACTTGGCCAACAAGGGGCTGCAGGTATCTGGGGTGGGGGGAAGGGGGAGTGCTCTGGGAAAAGCTCAGACTTGGGTTTGTTTCCTGATTCTACTAGCTCTGTGATCTTCAGCATGTCACAAACTCTTTAGCCTCAGTTTTCCCATCTACAAAACAGAGGATGAAAATAAGGCTTCTTCCACAGGTTTGTTGTGAGGATAAATGAGAGAATGCACAGACAGTGCTTAGCACATTTCCTGGCCCATGCTAAGCTTTAAGACATGGTGGCTGTTACTGTTAGAATTAATATTGATGGTGGGTGAAGCCTCTCTACATGCACTTCAGCTGGGCTGGAAACTCGAATGGTGGTTTGGAGGATACAAGGAGGGAGAGCACAGGTTCCCATCAGCCATCCAGAGGGGAAGGATAAACACAGGGCCACACTGAAGGGCTGTACTGGCAAATCAGGAGAAAGCACTGCGCCTTTTGCAGAATCCCAGGAATTGGGTGGAATGTGTGTGACTGGGACCACCTGAGCTTCCATGTGTGTATCATGGCTTCCTTTGGACCTGGAGCCTCTTAGAAGACAGCCCTCCAAATGCCATTCATCTCCTAACTGCTCCCCTCCCTGTCAAAATCCTCACAAGTTCCAGGTCAGGGAGGAACATCTGACAGGCTCCTCCCCTTGGGAACCAGAGTCCTGGCTGAACCAGAGTCCTGACAGCTCCCACATCTCAGCTCAAGGTTCTTTGGAGCCAGACTGTCAGGATTTGAATTCCGGTTCCCCCACTTGTTTGGCTGGCCGAACCTGGGCAAGTTACCTAACCTCTCTGGACCTTGATTTCTTCATCTTCAAAATGGGGTTCAAATTCCACCTACCTCATAGGGTTGCTATGAGGAGTAAAAAAGTTACATAAATAGAGCATTTCTTGGCCCAGAGAAAGCATGGGATTCGCTTCAGCTGCTATTATTTAAAAAGTCCACCTTATCTCTGAAGTACTCACCCACGTCAGCCTCAGTGGAACTAAGCCAGTGTTGGACCTTCCATATTACCCTCAGGTCTATCCTTGCCCCTCTCTGCTCCAGGCACTTGGGAGAATGGCTTGCAGGAACCACATCTGTGGCCCCCTTGCCCTCTGGTTTCATCCTTGACCCTTTACTAAGCTTTTATCCTGCCACCATCTTCACAGAGCTTCTTCAGTCTTAAGTAGGGTTGTTTCTCCTTGCTCTTGCTCCACAGGCCTAAGGTGGGAATACTATTACTAGCCCTAGAGCACTTCCTGGTTGCCTGGGGTTTCTCTATACATAGATCCATTATTCAATCCTTCTCCAGTTGACCAGTTTGTGTGGGCCATCTGCTTCTGGATTGACACCTCTCTTCTCTGGGCTCCCAATATACTCCCTATGGACCTTGGTCATAGCACTGAGAGCACTTTTTTTGTGTTTTATAATGAACCTCTTGACAGTATTATTGTTCTTTTTTGCATCCTGATGTGGAGCTCAGCGCTTGGCACATTGGATACTCAGAGAATGTTTTGAGTGAATAACAGAATGCACAAAAGATTTAAATAATGAATATGTCAGGAAGAGGGAAACCCTACAGAAACAGCCAGTTCTAAAAAAACAAAATTTAGAGGAGAGAACATTTAGTTCCAAGTCAGTGGGGGAAACCTGTAATTATTTATACATACACACCAAAGGTTCCTTGAAACCACAATAAACTAAATGACCGGGGTACACAGAGTCTTTCTCTCCTCACGTAGAAGACATTTTCAAGTTGGCAAAGCCCCAACCTCCTTGCTTAAACTTAGCAGGCTGTTCCCAAAATGGCAAAGATTTACTTATAACTTATTAAACTACTTTTTCTCAAACACACTTCCTCCTCTTTGGCTTGGAGCTGCCTGGATGGAAGAAGTGAACTAACATTTATTGAACACCTACTTTGAGCTTGGTACTCACAAATGTGCAACCATTTATTCCTCAGCATAACTGTCTGAGGAAGGTATCATTTCCATTTTACAGAAGAGGGAACTGAGGCTCAGAGGGGTAAAAATAACTAGTCCAAAGTCAAAGAGCTGGTCTCTTGCTCTTTCTACCACTCCACACTATTTCCAAAGAATCTTCCAAACTCAGTGGTGTTTTTCATATGGTTCCTGAGAATCATGAAACAGATCTAGGATCCTTTCTCTTTGTTTGCAAGGAAACTAGAGCAACTAATGTTTAAAGGCTCCAAAGACACTACCTGAGGCTTGGGAACATGCAAATGCAAATGTGTTTTTTACCAGGAGTGCTGGGTGAAGGAGAGGACGTTGCTTTGCCTGGAATGTCAACTATTTAATCTGATGCATTAATGAGTTTTGCAGAACCCAAAGCATTTAAAGGCAGATGCACTTTGCCAAAGCTTGTCAGTCACAGGCCTCCAAAGGAAGAGGAATTCCAGGCCAAAGAAAAGGTCCCTTTGTCCGAAACTGTAGCTGGCCCATAGTGAGACAAAGGGTTCCAGTTTCAATTGGAATCCAAACAGTGATTAACAGCCTTTTCATTCAACAGCCTGGAGGAGAACAGTTTCCAAAGCAGAACTTTCTGTGAAGCCACTTGCTTCTGAGTCAGCCCAGGGACAGTAGGGCCTGGACAATGACCCAATTTCACAGAGGAGGCCGGGAACCGCCCTGCCCTGGGTCACTCATGGCTATGCTACTCTCTGGTACCTGTTTCCCATTCTCTTAGGTAATATATTACCCAATCTAATTTTTACCTTCCCTTCTGCGTTCAGGTAAGAGGTCCTCTGGGCTATTAGAAGGCTGGATATTAGAAAGTCACAGAGCAAATTTGAAGTCTGAACTTTATCTGAAACCAGCCAACTGATATTTAGATAAAATGTTGTTCTGGTTTTCTTTCTGGACAAAATTATAAGGTAATCTGGGTGTCTTTTTATCCCTTTCTTCTTTCTGCCTTAAAATGGCACACCTTCCATAGGTTTTGGATGCCTCATGAAAGGGGTGTCATCATCAAATGGTTGCAAACTGGGCAGAAAAATCAAGAAGCCTGGACTAGCAGCATAGTATAGGGGCCAGAGCCCAGACGGCCCTGGACATGCCTAGATACTGTCCTGGTTCTGCCTGTTTGATTTTGGGCAGTCAATTTAATTCCTCCCTGGTCCCTAGTTTCCTTGTCTGTCAGATGGGGACACCAATTTCTAACTTGTTGTGGAGGGTTAACTATAAATAAAATGATTCACAGTGATATACAGTAGAGCTAAGTGAAAGGTAGTTAATTCTATACTTGACATCCTGAAATATCTACCCTTAGTCTTTGCGCTTTTCTATACTGTTCTCTGCCTTATGCCTCAGTTTACCTGTCTATAAGAATGGGATAACTACACTGTGATGAAACTAAATAAGTAGTCAACTATATTTATTATGTTTGGTAAAGCTATTACCTGCAGGAAGTAGTCAAGTG
Source organism: Myrmecophaga tridactyla (assembly GCA_004026745.1). Taxonomy (NCBI): domain Eukaryota; kingdom Metazoa; phylum Chordata; class Mammalia; order Pilosa; family Myrmecophagidae; genus Myrmecophaga; species Myrmecophaga tridactyla. The sequence continues at coordinate 8,683 of PVIY010033708.1, read as the reverse complement.
CATAGCCTGGAGGGGGAAGAGAGCGTAGGAAGAGGCAGAGCAAGGCACAGAGACTTTGGCCTACACAGCTTTCAGAGTTAAAGAATCCAGAGGATGGGAACAGGGAGGGGTCATGATGGATGAAGGCCAGGGTAAGGTGGACTCAAATCAGGCTGGGGATGGGACTAGGGACAGGAAATCCAACCCTAACCCCCAATTTCCCTCTACCTGCCCTGTGCCTGGCCACTCTGGGATGGGTCCTGAGGGGGAAGAAAAGTCTCCAGGAGATACTGGGGCTGAAAGGAACAGTAAGGGTGAGGGCACCAGGCCCAGAGGAATGGAAGGCCAGGCCAGCTTCTGTGATACCAGCAAGTTTTCTGTCAACTGGAGCCTCTTTCTTGGGGCCCAGGGGCTCTACTGAGGATCCTGCTCTGCTGTTGTCTGCTCATGATACAAAGGGCTTGGCCCATTACTCTGCATTCTCGCTCTCTTGACCATAATCCCTGATTCTGATGAACTACGATGGGTCAAAGTTCGAGTCAGCAGCCAGGCCCATGGCTCCCAGAACAGATGGGTTCTACAGGTTTTTCTCAAAACAACTTCCCATCACTTCCTTCAGACCACTTGTCCTTTGCTATCACTGGCCCCAAACTGGGTGAAGTGCCCCACTGTGTTTCTGTAATACCCTGTGGTTTCCTTACACAGAGCCCTTCCCACACTGTATTTAATGTCTGTCGGCTATCTGCCTTCCTCAACGGACTGCGAGCTCCTTGGGGGCAGCGATCATGTCTCGCTCATTTCTGGATCTTCAATGTTCCATACAATGCGTTGGTCAGAGAAGGTACTCAAAAACGTTAAGGAAATGAGCAAATTAAGATCTAGCCCCTGCTAACTGCTCTCATTTCATTTCTCACTGTCATTCAATAGTTGGATAGCCATAAAGGTTATTTTCTCCATCATGATTATAAAAATTTCATAGTTACATTAAGGGGGAAAAAAACACATTTTGCAATGTATATATTTAAAATAAACAGACATACCCCTTACATCCTCCTGTTCTCAGCGTTGCCCAGAACTTGGCCAGCCCATTAGTTGACAAGTCTAAAATGTCCTTCTCTCCTCCCCAGACTTACCAGTAATGTCTGCGTGCATTTGCACAAAAAGGGGATTCTTGCTCAGGCCTCCACACAGGAAAAGAGTATGGACAGAGTGCCCTGCTGCCTCCATGGCCTCTATAATGAGGCGGGTCCCGAACTTATAGGGAAAAGAAGAAGAAGTCATCAGTTTGGAAACAACAGTAATGATATCAAACATTTGCTAAGCATCTGCCTAGTACCAGACACTGTGCTAAGAACTTTACATATAATATTTCAGAACGCTGAGACTCGGACAGATTATGCTGCTTATGATCACATGTGTAATTAAGCTGTAGAGTGGGAATTCCAACTGGGGCCTGCCTGACTCCAAAAACCCTTTAAATTATGACATCATTTGCTACTCTCAGCAGTAATTGACAATGTTAACAGGATTAATATTAACGAGTTCATTAAGACAAATATTTGCTGAGTATCTTTGGTGGTCCAGGCCCTCTAATAGGTCCTGGGAATGCAGTTATTGGCAAAACAGGCACAAACGTTGTTCCAGAATTAACAGACTCAGTGACACTTTAGTCAGTCTTCCTTCATTAAATAGGAAGTAAAATGTTTATTCCTGGGAAAATGTACTTACAGATGAAGCAGTAGAAATATGGAAAGGAGATACTAATAACCTAAAGAAGGTGATACATAAGTCTTCAGGCTGGCAGAGAGTTAAAATTACCTTTGTTATCGCTTAATAACAGGTAATGGTGCGCTAATAAAGAGTCTGCCAGCCAGACTCTTCTCCTCCCTCCACTTCAGCATTTCACTGCATTGTCCACATCTGGGACTTTGTCATCCCCCAGAATTGTTCAAACTGTAAACATTTCATTCTCAGTTACTCCTTAATGACTTGGGACAATGAGGAAATCACATACTCTGGTTGGTTCAGGGCTTCGTTATATTTTCATTTTAGAATTTTTACCTTAATATTTTTCTAAAATGCATTATTGTCTTCCTTGTCTTGCCAAGTATACTAAATTTAACATAAAACTTTGATGCTTGAGAATAAGACACTGTCTTGGAGTCACTGTGGTAAATCTAACCGTACAATTCTTTAGTTTTAGCCAGGTCATTTGAATAGCTGAAAAATCGTAATTTATTTGGCATATGGATTAAAAATAATAATAAACCACGGTTTGGCCTTAAAGAGGCAGCCTGCATGGTGATGTTTGAGAAACTAGCTCCAGAGAAGATGAGGTTTTTCCCCAAGGGATTTAGATTTTTTCATGGCTAAAGAGTCTTTGAAATGTTTACAGTTTGAACAATTCTGAGGGATGACAAAGTCCCAGATGTGGACAATGCAGTGAAATGCTGAAGTGGAGGGAGGAGAAGGCCAGTGGAGATATGGAGGAGGTCACGGATCTGAGAGGCTAAAGTGGCTCTAGAGATGGTAGCCACCAAGGAGAAGGTGCAGTTTGGGCTGCAGAGAAGTCAGCCAGTGTCACAGGCTTTAGCGAGTGTGGCAATGCTGTTGGGAAGTCGGTACCCAAGTGCACAGAGAAGGAGAAGAAGGTAGCTCAGCTTGAGGGCATGAAGGATCAGAGGTTTACCAATGCAGCAAGGAGTCAGGATGTTCATCCAGGCCCTAGAGGGTGGGATGCGTGGCTAGTGCAGTCTACTTTAATAAAGGTGCCTAGAGAGCTGTCTCCCTGAACCTTGAGTATGTCTGGGGACGAGAGTGGTCAGGGGGTGATCTGTGTACCATAAGATGTGAAATCCTGACTAGTGTGGAAGAAATGATGAGGGAGGGGGCAGTTCAAGCAAAAGACACAGCAATTCCCATGCACAGGTCTTTAGAATTTTGGAAGTTATGCATGGATCTGGTGAGAATATAGATTAGGTGAAACTTGGGCCTCCAAAGATAAACTACAGATGTAATGTGTTTTAAAAAAATTAAATCATGTTGAACGGTAAGGCCAGATCCTGCTTATTGACTAGGGCTGATTACCCCCAGATGTTCTTTCTTAAGTTTTTTGGGGGTCATGAACCCCCTCGAGAGTATGATAAAACCTACTGACCTCCCCAGAAATAAAATTCACATACAAAAATAAATTTTAAATAATTTCAGTTGGTTTGGAGATGCCCTTAAGCCCACCAAGGTCATTTGGCATCCCTGGATTCCAGGTAACCCTTGTCTACCCTGGGGGGAGAGAACTGTAGTAGCTCAGGGCATGGTTTTTGAATTTAAAAAACCTAGGATGACATTCAGGCATTTCCCCTATTTCTTTTATCAAATTTGTACCTAACTCTTCTAAGACACAATTCTCATTTTTAAAGTGGGAATAAGAATACCATATTCATTCACTGGGATATGCTATGGATTGTCAGAAACGTTAACATGGAAAAAAACCCTGCATTTTTGGATGTGATGAAATACAGTAATACCTACTTTATAAGGTTGTTGCTGTAGACAATGTAAAAGCCAATGTCAGGCACACGCAAGGCGCTTACAAATGAGAGCTATTTTGATTATCACCTCTATACAAGGCACTCTAATTTTATAACAAACTTGAAAACTATATATTGTTATTTCCATTTTAAAGAGTTGATAACTGAGGTTCTGAGGAGTTATATAATATGCCTTAGAAAATACTGTCTGTATTGGGGAAGGGTAAGCTGCTTACCAATTTGCATGAAAATGCCTTGCAAAATTTCTGATATTTCTAAACGAGGGACATGGGGCCCACATGATGAACAGGCCTGAGACAAGGATAATACAAAGCACATTTCCTGGGAAAAGGAAAGAAGTGATTTGAACAAGAGGTGCTCCGTTGGGAGGGGCTGTGATAGTCCACTCTCCCCCTTGAAGCATTGTCGGTTGGAATTTCCCACTCGGGCGGGTGGTGAGTTACAGGACCGTCCCTTTCGGTGTCTTAAACTCCAATCTGTGAAAAACTCCACCCTCCTTAAAGGCCCCGCCAAAGGGCTTTGTGCTAACATGATTTTGTGCTTACCTTTCTGGAAAAAATGTTTTCACAGAGAAATTCAAATTAAAATTAGGCTATTCCACCGGGAATGTACAGAACAAAATGTAAATTGAGAGACTTCAAATGCAAATAGTGCTCTTGAGGGTCTATTCTGAAAAGAAAACTATAGATGAACAGGCCATGGATAAAGCTGGGTGTTTGACAGGTCTTTCAATTAAGCATGATCAAGAAAGAATCGTACTTTATGGAGGGTTTTGCACAGTCTCAAGTTAGCTTCATTAAAATCTCTCTTTAACTTTATTCCGTTGCTTCAAAATACCAACCATGGTTTTACTATATACAGGAATTTGCTTAACTCCAACTATCAACAAGAAATGGTGCTAGGGCAATGTTCCAGGACAATGAAATAGAATTTTTTTTTTTCAAATTGAACATCTTGGGAAAATATCTATCAGAATCCTTCATTAAAATGCACATTTTTGCTTAAAAGAGCAGCACACCCAGATATTTTTGTAAAACTGACTAAACCCTTCACAATTCAAGTGGTTCCACAATAAAGTCTTATCTAAAAATTTGTCTTAAAATGTCTTCTTTTATGATATTATAAAAGCCATTAAGACAATGGACAGAATAAATATGATAGCTTTTAATATATGTACGGCCTGTTAAACACAACATTGATTTTCCAAGCATGTGGTACTTGGGGAAATGTAGCTGGCTTTTTTTTCCCTCCTTCCGTCTACATTAGCTTTAACCTCATTTATACATTCCTGGATTTCTGCTGCAGTGCTCTTACCAGGAAGAAGACCTCTGTGAGACAATCCCAAGTCAAATTAATAATGTTTTGTAAGATGTGTAAAGTAAAAACTGTTCTTGGGAATAGTTTAAAGCGTACTTCCTTCTAATCCATAGCTTTTACAGATAGATCAAAGAAAATATAACGTGGTAAAGTGGAAAGAGCAGAAGCCCAGAAGTGAGACAGAGGTTCAAATTCCAACTACCTACCACACATTAGCTATTTGACTTGGGGGCAAAAAGTCTTCCCTCTGTGTGTAAAATGGGGACATTCCCACCTACTCCAAGGGTTACTGTCCTAAGTCACAGGTAGAAAAGATACTCGGTTTGGTGCCTGGCACAGAGTTGATGCCCAAAGAAAGATATTGGTCATTACCATTTATATGTGATGCTCCTTGGCCTTCCCTGGTTAGTCTCATTCTTCATGCCCACCTCTTACCATGTATGCAGAAGGGCACTCAGCTCTGCTTTTCTAGGATTACTCCTTTCAAAGCAAGTATTCCATTCCACTAAAAGGCTTTTCATATGATAACATCAACAAATAAGAAAATAAAAGTACCTCAAATTTCACATACCTAGTTTTATTTTAGAAAGTCATGGGTTCAAATTCCAGCTCTGCCATTGACTAGTTTTAAATTAATGCTGAACAAGTTTATTAACTGTGCTGAGGCTTTCTGATATGTGGAATGGGGATTATAACACCTACCTCATAAGGTGAAACCAGATAATATGTGTAAAGTGCTTAACACAGGGCCTGGCATGTAATAAACATCCCTAAAGCTATGCTATTATTATTATCATCATCATAAAACAGATGACTAAATAATTATCTTTACCACAGATGCACCCTTCTGTTTTCTATTTTCATCTCACAGTCTACTCTCTCCATTTTGATAGATGTCAGAATTGTCTGCTTTTGACCAAATTTCCTTGCATAAAGCAGTTTGATTTATTTCATTGAATTGGCCAAGCTCACTGAATTGGCCAAGCTATTAAATCAGTAAGATAGCTACATTTCAGGAAGATACAGTCAAACTAGTTCATAAGCTACAAGGACTGTTTAATCTAATCATATGGCTATGTAGTTATACTGAAAATGGTATATTCCTTTAGTAGTTGGGAAGTTCTGCTTTCTTATTGTACACGGCACCTACCAAATCTGAGCATAAGTAAAGCACTTTGCTGGCGAAATGCATAAAAACTATGTAGCTCTATCATGTAGAGTAATAAGGTTATGAAAACGGTTATCTGGAGAAAACTGCATAAACTGAATATAATTGAATAGTGTGTAAATGCAGCATTAACAAACTGAAAAAACAAAGTGTGGTCCCAAAAAATCAAATTTGAATCAGAATTTAGTGAACTGCTTTTTCCTTTCTGTTGACTCCCATTCTCTTTCCAGGAATGGCTAAGCCTCACTGGGTTAACTGTTATTTTGGGGTCTCTACCTAGTCTGAGACCCTGAAAGCCAAAATATACTTTGTATCACAGACATACATACCACCTTTTACATGTGTTCTCAGAGGTTCAGAGGTCTCTTGCAGCCCACCATGGATCACCTTTAGAGAATCACATTCCATGGATAACGGTCTTCCAAGGATTTTGTTTTCATTTTTGATCACCAGTATTATCTTTAGCTTTAAATTCCTCCTTCCTTAACCATCCAAATCTCTCACGCAAGCAGTGAGTTATCTAAACAGCAAACACCTTCAAGTTCTAAGGAAGCCTGCTATTTAAAGGAACCCTGTAATGAGTACTTTCATGAAATGAATAATATCATGTGTTTCATAGATTTGGACATACTTACACCAGCATTTCTTAATACAAGAATCCATGGTATGTGTTTGTTTGCTTCTATTTAATGGAATTTAGAAGGCAACTTAGATAAATGGCAAGAATGACATTCAAAGACTTGAACTCTTTTCAGCTATGTGAGGTTATTAGTAAAGCAGGTGAAGACCTCCAACAACATTTCCTTCCGGACAGACAAGCGTCTCTTTTTGGCAAGCTCACATTTAATTAAGATTCTCTGTCACAAAAGCAAATGATGTATCTTGGGGCACAATGGCCTAAAGTTTATTGATAGCCTTAAGTCTCTCTGAGAAGGGCATTGAAGTGTCTTACAGCAATGGCTTGAACTGTGGCCAGGTAGAGAATGGCAAGATCATCGAGGTCCTGAGACAGTTTCAATCCAGTGACCTGCAGGGATGAAGAAAAGAAAAGAAGGAGATGGCCAAAAGGAGCCGCCACAGATACAGATAGTTCCCATGAAACAGGCTCAGATGTGTTTTCTTGCCGAAACAAGTTCATATGCAAATCCCCCTTTTGTGAGCTGAACGTGAAATGCTTACTAAATAGTTTAATCTCCAGACCTGGGAAAAACTATCCCTTTTTCCCCGTAAGAAAATGTCTTGCACTCGGATTAAACAAAAACAAAACAGAACAAACACTGTAACAGTGTAAGAAGACTATACTTAATATTTCTTAAATATCTTTTCTCTTCTTTTTTAAAAAAAAATGCTCTTTTCTTACAATTACCTATTTTCTTGGTTTATAGAAATCAATATGTAACAATGGCATTCTAGTAAAAGACGATCTTATTCTGGGTTTGGCTACTATCAGAATTCAGCATAAGTATCAAGGGATATTCAGGGTAAAGGAGTTTGTCCCCTATAAATGCTATATCTCCTAGGGGATAATTTAGAATCTGCAGTTTGCTAGGGGACTCCATCAAAGTCATTCAGAACCAAATGCTTATATGGAGTATGTCAATCTCTGGGAGATTCTAGAACTAAACAGCATGCTGGATTTGGATGCCATCAAGATTTCTCCACAGTCCTACCTTCACATCTCTCTTTCCATCAAGGTGTACTTTCTCTGGGTATTCCCAGAGGGTAAGGCTGCTGTTTTCCTCAAGCGTAGCCTGAAGTTTGGCAGTATCAATGCCAGAATTCATCTTATATTTTCACATTACAAAATTCATTCATATAACATACATGAAGGCAGGGCCTTCAGCGTGTGTGGTCCTGAGTTCAACATGGTGTCAACACGTAGTTTACATTAAAATAGAGGAGTGAGTAGTCTGCTCAGGTCCCTATCTTTCATTTCTCCAGATACCACCCAGATCTAGATTAAGGGACCAGGTCTGGTCTGCCGTACCCCACAAACACCATTCAGTTGCTAGAACTACAAATCCAAGAGCCCTCTTTGTTGATCTCCCTCCCACACCCATATTCCATCAGTCTCCAAGAGTTGTACATCTGATCTCCAAACTCTCTTTTGAATCCTTCCCCTTCTCTTTAGCTTCACTGCTGCTTGCTTTCTAATCAAGGCTATCACATGTCCTTCCCGACTGCTAAAAGACCCTCCCAAGAAGTCTTCGTCTAGTTGCATTCCTTCCACAATGGAGCCCAAGTGATTGTTATGAAATGCAAACATGACCATGTTACTCGCCAGTTAAAAACCCTCTGCACTGCCCTCAATTCACAGGAGAGATGCCTTCATGTGTCTGACGTGCTCCTCTGAGCTTGTCTCTGCTTGCCTCTACAGTGTCTACTCCTGCCTCCCCTCCCTTAAGATGCTATGCTCCAGCTATTCTGAATTAGGGGAGTCCTGAATTCAGTGGAGCTACCTGCTGGTAGTTTTTCTTGGCAAATAACTGGACAAGCAGATGAGAACTATGGCTTTAGTTTTTGTTTGTTTGTTTGTTTGTTTGTTGAGGGTTACAAGTATCGTCTTACTCTTTAATTCATGGTTAATAAAATTCATCTCTTTCAGACAGCAAATGGCTACATGCTGTTTTTTCACATTACATCTACAAGAGGGGACAAGTACCTTTATGAA
>PVIY010033707.1:0-27791 GCA_004026745.1 Myrmecophaga tridactyla | reverse complement strand
GGGCTGGAGGGAGGGGCCTTCCATTCCTCTCCACCCTCGCAGGCCGCCCCCCCCAACCCCAGCTAGCTGAGACCCCAATTGCAGACATGAGAGTGACCCTGCACTCCCCTCCCAGTGACTCAGACTTGGCCGCTCTTCCCTTGGCCTCTGTGGCTGTCCTGCCCCACCCCCAGGGCCCTGTTCAGAACAGGGGGGCTTGGTTGGGGTGCAGAGGGGAGGGCTGCTTTCAGGAGGGCTCAGGCAGAGGAGCCCTCGCCCCTTCCCAGCCATGTCACCCTGGGCAGCTTGGATGAGGTTTGGGCTCTGGAGGGGTCCATCTTCCCGGCTCTGCGCTGAGCACAGCAGGCCACTTGTTCCTCATTAGCAAACTGGGGATGTCGCCAGAGGGTGGGTGTGCATTTTTATCCTATGTGGTGGAGCAGCGGGGGATGGGGGTGGTGGGTGGGGCTAAGCCCCGGAGAGAAGAGGGCAGGTCAGGAGAGCTGAACAGGACCTGGCGGGACCCAGGCAGGGGCTGTAGCTATGTAAGGCACAGCTACCTGGAGACCAGAAAACCGCTGTCCCTGATGGGGCCCAAGAGCCAGCTGTGCTAAGATACAGGGGACAAGGAAAGGAGGAACTGGTGACAACTCGTGGTTAATGATTGTTTTTAATAGTAATAACTAGCGTTTATTGAGGGCTAGCCTGTGCTGGCTCATGCCTATTACTGCAATTCTCACAATGACTCTATTTTGTAGTAAGGGGATGGGGGGGCGGGGCTAATAAAATTTAAATAAATGACCTGGTTTTGCAGCAATTAAGCAATCAGAGGCAGGATTTAAACCCAGGTCATTGGCTCTTCTGAGGTCTTTGTACCACACTGCCTCAAGCTGGGATCTTAACCTTTTTGTGCCATGGGCACAGTCTGTTGGGATCCCTTCTCAGAATAATGTTTTTGTTTAAAAAAAAAAGTACGCCCTCATTTACAAAGAAAACCAATTATATTGCAATACACTTATCAGAACATTAAAGAACAAATGTATGATACAGTCGCACAAGTGCTTCTTTATTAATGCATTAAATAACAACAGCTAATAACCAGCATAGATGCAAACAGTATTTTGCAATATCTGCAACAACTCTTATGTGATTTTTATTAGAGACATAGTGACAGGTCCTGCTAATTCCTGTATATATGTATTTTAGGGGTGTCAAAAATTTTATTTTGGCCAATAAATCTCAGAGCTCCACTTAAAAACACATAGTGATTGCTGTAATGCTGTGTAGAGAACAAAAGACACAGCTCCTTGACTCTTTTTCTTTATTCTTTTTTTTTTGGGGGGGGGAGTGCATGGTCCAGGAATCAAACTGGGGTGTCCTGCATGGAAGGCGAGCATTCTACCACTGATCCACCCATACATCCCTATTCCTTTATTCTTAATTGAAGGAAATAGGAATGAAATCACACCTTTATATATATATCTATACCTATATCATAACTTTATTTTTCTAAAGTTAGTAGGGAGTGAAGGTAAAAGTGCAATTGTTTTCCATCAAAGTTCTCCAACTCCTGGAATTCTGTGTTTGGACTCTGAGGGGTTCTATAGCTGGTAGGTGAAGAACCCCCTGCCATAGAGGGGAGTCATTACAACTTGTGGGTGGGATGCTTTTGGCACTCAGAGCTTGTCTGGTGATAGACAGTGTACACATCATTGCCAGGCTGCAGAACTTACATTGGGGAAATCTCCAGTGACCCCATGGTCCCACTCTGAACTAGTCTGCCCCTTTGCCAGGCCTGTCAGGGTCAGGGTAGCCTGGGATTTAGGGTTGCCAGATTCAGCAAAGAAAAACACAGCATTCCCAGTAAAGTTTGAATTAGAGATATACACAGTGGATCATTTTTTAGTATAAGAATGTCCCATGCAATCGTTCTGCTTATCTCTATGGCTGTGTAACAAATGGTCCTGAAAGGAGCAGCTCAAGCCAACACAGATTTCAATTTCACAGCATGTAGGTCAGAAGGAAGGTCCAGCCCGGCTCCCCCAGGTCCTCTCCTTGAAGCTTCACAGGCTGAAACCAAGGTGCTGACCAGGCCACCTTCCTTTCTGGAAGCTCTAGAAGCTCTGGGATGCATCTGCTTCAAGCTCATCCAGGTTGTTGGCTGAATTCCATCCTTTGTGGTGGTAGGAGTGAAGTCCCTGTTTCCTTGCTCTCACCTAGAGGCCACTCACGTTCCTCATCCTGTGGGCCCCTCCACCAGCATGCACCATTTCTCTGTGACTTCCTTCCCCTCCTGCCACCAGCTGCAGAGAGCTCTCTGCTTTTAAAGGGCTCTTGTGGCTAGAGTTGGTCCATCCAGACAACCTCTCTTTTGCCATGTGAAATATAACATGATCACAGGAGCAACGCCAAGAGACAGAAGTCATGGGGGCCGTTTAAAAATTCTGCCTACCACACTTATTCTAAAACATTATTTGTTGCTTATCTGAAATTAAAGTTTAACTGGGAGTCCCATGGGCTGGGTGTCTTGCTTCATGACTGGGGCCAATTAATTTCTCTCTGAGCCTCAGTTTCCCTCCCTCAGAGAACTCAGTTTAATTCTTCTAGAACCCGCATGTATGAATTGGGCATTTGTCACCTGGGGCAGCCCACACCTAAGACCTATTTTTGCCTTGCAGAGTCTCATGGAGGTGGAGGCTGAAATGTATAGGAGTAAAAGTGGGGGGAGTCAGAGTGGAGGGAGTGAGGGAGTGGGGGGAGAGCAGATAGTCAATATGCCATGGGGAACTGCAGAGGGAGACATTGGAGTGGAGAAGGGACTGGGGGGAGACTGGGGAACACTCATGCTATCATCTGAACAGAACCTTGAAAGAAATGGAGACTTGGGTAGGCAAAAGGCGGGAAGGTATTTTGGGCAGAGAGGCCGGCCTGGGGGAAAGGCCCAGAGGGGACGGGAACTCAGTACAGCCACTGGGGATGGCGACGTGTGTTTCATTTGGCAGGGATAGTAGGTGGAGGGGGTTAAAGTGCAAAGCGAGAGGTAGGGGTCAGCCTGGAGCCTTGAAAGCCCTGTAGTTCGCAGAGAGCCCATCTGGGCACTGAGCTCTGTGGAAACAGCTCCTTCGGCACCGGCAGGAAGTAAGGCCGTGATGGGGCAGCTGGGATGTGGCCTTCCACGGTGAACCTTGCAGCTCCTCACCGCGGACACTGGGCCCTGCCTGGAGTGGGTGAGGCACAGCAGGGCGCCAGGCCCCTCTGCGGGGAGCGGGCGTGGAGGTGCGGAGAGATCACACAGGACCTGCAAGCCACTTAGTGACTCGGGCTTTATCCTGAGTGAGAAGGGAAGACAACAGGAGGTTCCGAGCAGGGCAGAGCTGACCGGATCTACGTATCAAGGAGGTAAAGGTGGCTGCTACGTGGGGACCAGACCGTGGGGACAGAATCTGGGCCCGATGCTGCCAGGCACTATCTCTGTCCACAGAGAAGGTGCTGCACGCGAGGCGGCGTGGGGCAGCGCTTAGGAGCCAGGGCTGAGGGTACGGGCAGGCAAGCGAAAAGAAAGTACAAAAAATAAATAATTAATAGGGAGGTGTAGATATGGGATAAAAAAAAATTGGGTAGCTGGCAATCCTAGTGGCCAATGAGAGGGAGGGGTGAGGGGCATGGGATGTATGAGTTTTCCTTTTTCTTGTAATTTCTTTTTCTGGAGTGATGTAAATGTAAAAATGATCATGATGAATATACAACTATGTGACGATATTGTGAGCCATTGATTGTACACCATGGATGGACGGCATGTGTGTGAAGATATCTCAATTAAAATGAATAAATAAATAAATAAATAAATAAATAAATAAATAAATAAATAAATAAAAGATCCGGGGCTTTCAGGACAGAAGACTGTAGGCCTGAGTCCTCCGGCCAACCCTTCCTGCCTAGAGAGTTACACAGGCTTTCTGGGTCTCAGTAACCTCAGCGGTGATGCCGCACTAACACCCCTACCAGCAGGGCTGCCGTGAGGACCGGCTCACCCCTCAGTTCCCGGCGCAGAGCAGGCACAGAGGCAGAGGAGGTGCTGGTGCGACTGTTTAAATAGCCACGTGGGATTGTGATCAGGGTATGCTGGAGGTGGCCCTGCTTTAGAGGATGCGGCCTGGTGGAAGCTCAAGCTCCAAGCACCAAGAGACGAGAGCATGAGGCTGCGCGAAATCGCAAACAGAAGCCCGGAGAAGCTGGGAGGCTGGAGGGCTGGGGGTGGGCAGGTGCTGGATTAAGCTGGTGGGAATGCCAGATTCTGAAAGGCATGGACAGGAATTGTCTAATTGGAGGCGACACGGGCGGGAGCGGGGCTAGATTTGGAGGCAGGCTGGAGGAGGAGGAGGGGCATGCTAGATGCACAACCGGGGGCCCAGCGCTGTCTCGTTCCCGGGCCTGGAGAGGATGGGGTGGGTCCGAGGCAGGTGTCCAGAAACGCCTCAGCATTGCTTTGCAGGCAGAGGTAGACCTGTTTTTCCTGAAACCTGAGCTTTGGGGCAGCTGTCCCCCTGGGCCCGATGTACTGTGGGACATTCCTTCTTCCCAAGGTGTCATCCCCATGACCTCCCGCCAGGGCATGCTCTCGGAGAGGCCCGGAGTGGGCCTGGAAGGGGGAATGAAAACGGCAGGGTGCCCAGGCACCGTCTTTGGGTCTGTGTAACCTCTTCAGGCTCCAGGCCAGCAATCCCCCACCCCTGACACTCCAAGTCCCCAAATGCCCCTGGAGGTCATCAGAGAGGTTGGGGGGGCGGGGTTCAGTACTTATTTAAAAAAAAAAAAAACATAGAAATCATGTATCTTCAGCAATAAGTTTAGCTCCCACTCATCCTTCAGATATCAATTGAAATATCATCCTTCTTGAAAGCTTCCCTGGACCTCTCATATAAGCCAGGTTCCCAGCAGGAACAGATAGCTGGCTCATTCCAGTGGGGTGATTGAGGGGCATTGAAAGCCTTCTGCAGGAGTAAGAACACCAGCGAGGGTTGGTAAAACAACAGCAGCAGCAGCTCGAGCAAACTTCACCCTCCCTAGCCTACAGGGGCAAGGGAAGGGCGTAGTTTCCAGAATCTGGCAAGACCTGTAACTTGCAGAGAGGGCTGCCCTGCAGCAGACATGGCCCCCAATGGGAGATTCTAGCCACAGCCCGCCCAAGGGAGCTGATCAGGGAGGGCTGACCTCACCCTTTTCTGGCCAGCACCCAACTGGAAGCAAGAGGGCAGAGGAGCTCCTCTGCAGAGCAAGGTGGATACAGGAGAGGGACTGTAGGGACAAAAGGAGGGAAACCTGCCCGCCTCTCAAGGCTACCTTTGGTGCCGCCTGCTGCTCCCATCCAACGCCGTGCTTGCTTCCAGCATGCATGGCCAAACTGAATTGTAATTGGCCATTTTCTACAAGATCTAAATCTCCCAGCAGCAAGGACTATGGTCCATTTGCATGTGTTCAATAAAATAAATGTACGGGGTCAGGGGGTGGGGGGAGGAATTAAAAGCCTGTTAGGATCAAGGCAAACCAGGCATTGCTTTGCTTTGGCTGGAATTAAGTGATCTCCACGTGGCAACCTGTGATTAGTGACTCAGACGACCAGATAAGTCTGACTAATACAACTCCAAACTACAAAGTTAATTAGTAATTTAATGATTCATTTGTTTAGGAGGCAAAAATCCTTCTAAACAATTCAGGGGCTGAGACAGGCATCAGTGAAGGAGTCCTTGGAGGTGAAAACTTCTATTCTGATCTTCAAAGAATTTAATGTGACACAAATTAAAAGTATACATCCCTCCGGCCCCTGCCCCAAGGTTATAGGTCATTTTTATTTTCTCCCTTTTTACTTATCTACATGCCTTATTATTCTTGAGTAGACATACATTGCTTATGTCGTTTAAAAAAGCAAGGTCAATTTTACAAATCCCCCATCATTTGGGAGGGCCAACCTACCAATTACAGCCGGGTCTTTCCGAGTGGCCCAGATAGTCTGGCTGCTGCTTTCTCCCTGCTTGGCCCCTGCTAAAGTCAGAGCCTCCCACCTGCATCTCCAGCCTGGACCGGCCACCCCGGAGTCTGACAGGACCCCCATCTTCCATTTCTGGCCACTCTCCACCTCTTGTCTTTCCTCTACCTAGTAATACCAGATCTGCTTAAAACTTCACGTGGCTTTTCATTTCACCCAGCATACAACCCAGGTTCCTGGTCTGCTCTCTTGTTTTGCTGCCTTTGTACTGTACGTCTGAGCTGAAATGTCATCAACTCAGCGAAGCCTCCCCTGAGCCCCAGAGCTCCCTGTTGTGGTCGCGTGATGAGATCTATGCTTGTCCATCATGGCACTTGTTGCAACTGGAAAAACACACATAACTGTGTGTGACGGATGCAGGCATGTCTTCCCACTCCTCCTGAGATGGTGAGAACAGGAGTCTCCATTGCTTTCTTCCCTGCTGAATGCCCAGTGCCCTGTGCAGTCCCTTCAAGTCCTATTTGTTGATAGAATAACAAAGTGAAAGGTCTTTCCTGGAATGCCAACCAGCTGTTGGGGGAACAAATACTGACATATAAACTCATCAGAACAGCACAGGACCATCCGGGTAGGCTCTCTGCAGAAGGCTGGGCCTTCGTTCTGGGGGCTTTAGGAGTTGGGGAAAAGGAGGAAAGGATCTTAAGAATTGAATGAAGACTGTTCAAGACCACCCATTCCAGGGGGAAGGGAGGAGAGCAGGAAAAGGTACCTTTGTTGTGTGCCTATGACCTGCTACAAACGTATTATATACTCTCTCTCTTTTTTAATTCTGAAATATAACATATATACAAAAAGCAATAAATTTCAAAGTACATTGTAACAAGTAGTTGTAGAACAGATTTCAGAACTTGGTATGGGTTACGGTTTCACAGTTTTAGTTTTTCCTCCTAACTGCTTCAAGATACTGGAGAAAAGAAATATCAATATAATGATTCAGCAGTCATACTCGTATTAAATCTGATCTTCTCTTCTCCTTCTCCACTGATTCTTCTCCCAATCTTTAGGGGTATTTGGACTATACTTATTCCAACGTTTTCATATTGGAAAGGGCTATTGATAATATAGGATAGGGGAATGGACCTAGTTGATATTCTTACAATCTCTTATTTAGTCTTCACAGGTATACTGGTTTTACAAATGAGGAAACTGGGCCCAGAGAAGTTAAGTAATCATTCAAGGTCACACAGTGAGTGAGTGGCAGAACCAGGATCCAAACCAGGCAGGTCAGATGTCAATGTTGGCATTCTTATATGAAGGTATAAGACAGGAAGGGGTCGGGGCTCTACTCCTAAGCTAGGTGGGCAGTGGCTTAGATGGGGCTGATGACAGAAAAGCATCTTATCTGTATGTGGCTCTTAAAACTGGGCTTGTTCTGAAATTGATCCAGAATTGGAAATACCATCTAGGTACATGTTACATGGGTTCAGAGGGGCCCAACAGCCGACAGGGTGGTTCGGGCCACTGCAGCACAGCTGGGCAAGCCCTTGGAGATGGCCCCAAACTGGACAAGCCCTGGAGTGAGGGCCTGGGCACCGCTCCCAGCCTCCGACTCTGGAAGGAAGCAGCAGAGCTGCGGTTGGTGGGAATTTTCTTCCTCAACTAAGACCCACTTCGGCCAGTGACCTAGGGTGCAGACAGGTAAAGGGAGCTGGGTGGTGTGGTGTGGGTGGCGGCTCTGTCCCCATCACGTGGGGGAGGAGGAGGGGGTGTCTCCTGCCAGGATGACCTCAGCTGGGTAATGTGATCAGTCTGTCATGGTTCTGAGCCCTGATTTGGGAAGAACAAAGAGGCCAGGCCCCTCTGCCTCCTCCAGCCTAGGAATGCAGCTGGGGGCCAGGGCGTGACCAATCGGGAATGCAGGTTGCGAGCGCAGCGAATGCAGTTTGCACAGCCAGGCTTTCATGCCCTGATGGGAGCCAGGCTCACAAAGCCCGGCTGACATGCCCCCGCGCTTCCAACTATGATATCCCAGCCCCTGCCTTGGGGGAGCCGCGCATCCCCAAGCTGTCTGGCCCCGCAACTGCCTCGATGTGGTAGTGGGATGGTGGGGGGGAGTGGAGAGTCCAAATCCACCTTCCACCCACTACCAGTGTTCCCAGGAGCCAGCATCTCCTTGCCCATCACTCTCCATCCTCGGGAGAGCTGAAAAATAGGCAGGGAGGGAAAGAGGGGGCTGCTGCTGAGCCTCGTTCCTGCTCCTTAGGGCTGGGGAGAAATGGATGAATAGACAGACAGACGTACCATAGGAGAGGCTGCCAGGCCTCAGGCTGTGACTGTTCTGAGCAGGTCACAGAAACCTTTCGAGGCCACCCCCTCCAGGGAGAGGGATAATGCTAGGGCTGGACACTCTGGACTCCTGAGCTGGACATCTGGATGCCTTCTGCATTCCAGAGCTCCTCAATTCCCTCCCTGGCTGTGGCCATCCATTCCCACTGGCCAGATTTATCAAAGCATGGGGTTCTTCAGTTCTGCCCTTACCTGCCCTCCCAATTATCCACTGCCTCTCCCCTCCTGCTTCCTCCAGGCCCACTGTGCTTCCTAGCTTCCTTGGTGCTAATAATGGCATGGCATCACGGTTTACAGCGCACTTTTATGGAAACTGAATTATGGGATGTTTAGAAGAATTTTATGAAGTAGGTGCCCTTAATCCTCATTATTTGCAGGAAGGGAAGAAGGCAGGGAGGAGGTAGAGGCTTTCAGAGGGGAGAAGTTGAAGTGTTTGCAGCATGTTGGATGGTATGCTCACCTGGATGCTATGGTTGCCTCCGTGGTGGAGTTGATGGAGAGTTGATGGAGATCCAAGGGGCCACGTCATCCGTGTGGGGACCAGGAGCTTGGCAGATGTTCTGCCCGTCTTTCTACCCGCATTCTCCAACCCTGCGCCTGGAGTGCTGAGGTGTTTTAACACCTGTTTGTTGACTAACCGAACATGGCAGTGCTCTCAGGCTCTCACCCCTCTCCTTATGAAAGTTTGCTCTCATGAAGAGACCTGAAACCTATACCGAGTTATAAGTGATGGGTGAGAGTTTTCAAATGTCATCTCTCAAAGAAGCTAGTCCTTAGGTTATCAATGGAATTCCAAGGAGGGAATCCTGGAGAATTTCTGCAGGGAGAAGAGTCGAGGAGGACAGAAGAAGGGGCTTCCCTAAGAGAAATGTCTAATCTTCCAAGAGCTCAGAGACCCCCAGCCAGGCTTTGTGGGAAGGACATTAAAATGGGTTATGTGGGTGGAACCTTGGGGGCCGGAGGGCCACAGTGACCCTCTAGGGATTCTGGAGACTTGGGGACTCTAAGCGATTGCCCCATCTATAACCAGTGTCCTATTTCTTCTCCCAGAGTCATTGAATGTTATAAACAAAAGTGCCCTTGGAAGTGATCTAGAACTTTTGGCTAAAAAAAGAACGTCTCCCTTGTCTTGCTTTCTCTCTTTGTTGGCTTCATTCTCTCAGTGCTTCTAGCAGCTCCTGGATTTTTTGCTGTCACTGCTTCCGAACCAGAAAGAATACAGGGCCTCTGTGTCCTGGCCTAAGTGAGAAGGTTCTGGGAACGGATCCTACTCTGGCCCTGCATGATCTTTGGACTGTCACGGTGGCCCCGGAAGCAGGATGACTGAGGGCGTATTTGGACTACAGTTAAAGGATTCAGGAGAAATCCTGAATTTCCCCCAGCAGAAGGGAGTATCATAAGCATTACCCTTGGAAGAATCATGAACTTGAGTCAATCCCAAAGCAAGTTCACTAGGGCATTGCTTGTACTAATGAAATTTTTAGAAACAGTGGGTATGTTTATCAATAGGAAAGCAGGAGTAGTTATGGCAGGCCCTAGGGAATCCTATAAAATTGTTAAAAATGATAGAGTAAAATTACACATATTTAGATAGAAATGTCTCCATGTTATGTTAAGTAACAGAAGTAGCATTCAGAGCAGTATGTACAGCATTACCTCATTTACATAAAGCAAAGTAAAACAAAACCCTATACATTTTTATATGTGTGTATTTAAAATTCATTTTCTGAAAGTTTGAAAGGATATATACTGAATTGTTAATAGCAATGTCTGCTATAGTCTATATCTAATTTTTTTCAAACCAAAGGCATATATTACATTTGTATTAACAAAATAAATAAAAAGGAAAAGGATAACGTCCAAGACTTATATTCTGTAGGTAAGAATTATGTAGCACAAAGAAATTAAATGACCTGCCCAAGATAACACACAAGAACACCAGCAGTGTTCAGAAGCCTGGTTGTCTAGTTGCCCAGGAGGTGGACTTGTCCTGTCCTGGCGGTGGGGGAGGGAGGGCACTGGGCTCTGAGGAAAGTCAGGCAACATGGCGGCAGGGATGCATCCCTGAGGAAGGAGCCGAGGCCTCGAGTTGAGGAATGCAGCCTTATTTCTTTTTATATCCTGCTGATGCAAAGTATTCCTGCCTCCTGCTACTCTGCAAGCATACACTGTTCTGATGACATACACGTCTGAGGGCCAGGAAGGGGTTAAGCCAGAGTCCTCGCTAGAGACAGAGCGGCCTTGGTCTCCAAAACATGAAAGGTACTCAGTGGCTCCTGGTGGTAATAAGAAGTGAAGAGGCTCAGGTCTGAATCAATTAGAGTCACCATCTGAAATGTAAACCAGGTTCCTAAGTGATCGCCCCCCTACCCCTCTCCTGGTCCTGGAGTCCCAGAGGAAGGAAAAAAGAACAATTCAGCCCTTGGAGCTGCTGAATGGGAGCTGTAATAGGAGCCCTGCCCCATGTGGGGAGCTCTGGCAGTTCAGCCACATACTTCCTGGCTCTTGGGTCAGCCCCTCAGCACCCAGAATTGCCCCATGCTGACTTCTCCTAGCTCCAGAGCTTCTGCCTACACCCTAGGGAGAAGCAGAAAGATCTGGGGCTCAGATCAAGGTCAGATGCTGGGATAGCTGTGGTATTAGAAACCCCCAGCATTGATCCCACATGCCTGAGACTCTCCCATCCCCACCCCCCCATCCCCACTACCATGTTTCCTCAATTCAGAGTATTCGATTTACAATGCCTGTGTAGCCTAACGGGCTTTAGGCTCTATTACCTTCTCCACTATTCCGCTTTCCCTCTTTGCTCCCTGGGATCCTATCCCTTTATCATCCTCACTTCACACACTACCTACTCTGAATCAGATGTGGGGGAAATTCCCATTCCAGTATTTGCCAGCTGTGTGACCTCCTACAGCCCCTATATGGCATTTCTTTTTTTTATATTTTTATTGACCAAATGAAACAATATACAAACATGAGCTTAACATATGAACATTCCATGTATGGTGTATGATCAATGGCTCACAATATCATCACATAGTTGTATATTCATCACCATGATCATTTCTTAGAACATCATCACTCCAGAAAAAGAAATAAAAAGAAAATAGAAAAACTCATACATACCATACCCCTTACCCCTCCCTCTCATCGGCCACTAGTATTCCCATCTACCCAATATATTTTAACTTTTGTTCCTCCTATTTTTTTCTATACCCCTTACCACTTCCTTTCATTGAGCACCAGTATTTTAATCTACTCAATTTATTTTAACATTTGTTCCCCCTATTATTTGTTTACTTAAAAAAAATTTTTATTAATAAAATCGATCAACATACAATGCGAACATTCTTAATATATGAATATTCCATACTTGGTGTGCAATCAGTGGCTCACGATGTCATCACATATTTGTATATTCATCACCATGATCATTTCTCAGAACATTTACATCACTCAAGAAAAAGAAATAAAAAGAAAAAAGAAAAAACTCATACGTACCATACGCCTTTCCCCTCCCTCTCATTGAACACTAGTATTTCCCTCTACTCAATTTATTTTAACATTTGTTCCCTCTATTATTTATTTATTTTTAACCCATATTTTTTACTCATCTGTCTGCACCCTAGATAAAAGGAGCATCAGACACAAGGTTTTCACAATCACACAGTCACATTGTGAAAGCTACATCATTATGCAATCATCTTCAAGAAGCAAGGCTACTGGAACACAGCTCTACAGTTTCAGGTACTTCCCTGTAGCCACTCCAATACACCAAAAATTTAAAAGGGGATATCTATATAATGCATAAGAATAACCTCCAGGATAACCTCTCAACATATGGCATTTGATATATGGCATTTCTTAATAAACCTCTCTGGGCTCCAGTTTTTCATATAGAAATGGGGATGAAATAATACATATTTTGTAGAATGAAGGTGAGGAGTAAATAAAGGAATGGCTGTAGAATTCAGCCCATGGTAGAGGCTTGATCAACATCAGGTCCCTTTCTTCACTTGCTCATCTGAGCCCCATTTCTAACAGAATTAATGGAACCATCTAGAGAGAGGAAATTGTTGGGTATTTGGGGTGCCTAAGCCAAGAAAGGGTTTTTACAGAGTGAGAAGGCAGGGATTCTGGCTTACAGTGATATCGCGGACAGGTCATCCCCAAAGAGGTGGTCTGTGTGGGAGCTCACCCCACAGATATGCTCAGGGACCACAGTTGCCCAACGATGGGATAGATCTCACAGACACTATGCAGTGGTTTTAAGATGTGCATGTTACCAAGGAGAAAAGGAAGGCAGGCAGACATTGGGCGTAATTGTAGGTGACAAGGCAGGATTTGGACCTCTTAGGCCAAAATGCAAAGTAAAAGTCTTGAGTCCCTGGCTCATCTGGAAACCTCAGGAGAGGATGCAGGAGGAGAACAGGGCTCAGCCACACTCTCACTGCGTGACCCCGAGCCAATGACTTCTTCAGGGTCTCCTGTGTAACACAGAAAGAGGTGGCATCTGCAGGATGGTTCTAGAGCCAGACCCTACAGAGGCGTCCCCACAGCCCTAACAAGTGTTTGTCATCTACCTATAGGGCTTCCAAGCCTAAAAGTTGTTGGCAAACCCCTTTGGGGGGTGCTCATTGGGAAGAAAGAGAATCTAGTGAGAACACAAATAAAATAGTTTTAGGTTTGGAGTAGGATGACGGAGGAAAATGGGACCAGGTCAGGTGCTCGGCTTGGGGCCAGTCTGTCTGGTTTTTTTTTTGTTTATTTATTTATTTATTTATTTTCTTTACATGGGCAGGCACTGGGAATCGAACCCGGGTCCTCGGGCACAGCAGGCAAGAACGCTTGCCTGCTGAGCCACCGTGGCCCACCCAAGTCTACCTGTTTTGAGTCCTTTGCAACTGCGTGCCTCTGGGCATGGCTTCTTTCTGTGCCTCAATTTCCTCAGTTGTGAAAGGGAGATAAAAATGCTTCCCTTCCAGAGCTGTCACAAGAGTTCAATTAGAAAATATACTAAGAGAGAGAGATGGTCAAACATTAACAGAGGGGTTGGGACACAGAGAGAAGCCTAGTCTTTGACTATAGACTTGACATTGTGGGGGTGAGAGGAGTCATGTGCAAATGTGGCCCCTGGACAGCAGTTTCCTCCCCCAACCCCAGACAGTCTCCAGGACAGGGTTGCCCAAGATACACTCATCCCGGGACACACGCATGATTTCTCCTGGGGAAGGCCTTCTGTTCCCTCTGTTCTAGTGCCTTTTTTGTTTTTCTGAATGTTGCCTGTTTTGCTAGACACTGTGCTGAGTGCTTAACATGCATTATGTTATATGATCCACACAGTTACCCCCAAAAGGCCGGTGAGTGCCATTATTAGCTGCATTTTAGAGATGTGGAAACTGAAGCAGAGAGAGGTTGACTCACTTGCTCAATATCACATAGCTAGTAAATTAGAGGGAAGCCAAAGTTTGGACCCAAGTCCTGCAGGAGTCACTATTATAAGCCCTAAATAGGTCTCCAAGTGCCCATTCAGGCTCCCTTGGGTTAGGGGCCACCAGGCTGCCACGGTGAGTCAATCTAGAGTCCGATTAATGACCATCTGCTTAAAATTGTGCCTGGCAGATAATAAAATCTTAATAATTATTTTTATTATTAATTATTCTATGGGGCTATTTCTTGGGAGGAAAAAATATAGAACAGTGGAGTTCAGATTCAAGCACTAGCTTGAACTTCTGGTTACAGATGGCAGACGAGGGCAATGCGATGGTGGCTCAGTGGCAGAGTTCTCACCTGCCATGCCGGAGACCCGGGTTTGATTTCCGGAGCCTGCCCATACCAAAAAACCAAAACCAAACCAAACCAAACAAACAAACAAGATGGCAGATGAGATCCACTCTTTAATTTCCTTTCTACTGAAGCCCCATTAAAATAAAAGTAAAGGAAACTTAAAAATAAATGAAAGTATAAACTCACAAGGACATGGAAAGGAGACAATAGCATCAAATTTCCAGAGGCTAGAAAACACATTAATAAATAGCAATGTGAAGGTTTGAGGCAATAATAAGTGGAAACTATCTAAGCAGACCTGAGAAACCTAAATCCTCACTCAGACATGAAGCACCCCAAATGATTTCTCAGAATGCCAAAAGATGCAAGCTGCCTTGGGAAGGGGGGGTGGTATAGTTAGCACTGAGAGAAAGGATGGCTGAAAGTGGCCTAGGAAAGCAGATAGACCCCCCAGACCCTTTCCCCTGCCCCATACACCCATCCTTAGCAAAGACCAGACATCTATTTTCTAGAGGAGGCAAAACTATTCACAGATTGGGAGATACCAAGCACAACAAAAGGAACGTGAAAACAGGAGAATTGAAGAAGGCCACCTTCTTTCCTGGAATGGTGAAAGCTAGGCTTTCCCTCTCTGGGAAACCTGACCAATCATGATGATATCCCTGAGAGAATGGCCCATCAAATCACCCGCCTACAAAGACGTGAGTTGACAAGCCCCACCCATGGACTGACAAGTGCCACCTCACAGTTTTTAGTACTCTGTTCATATACAGTTAGCCAAGAGCCACCAGACATGTGAGGAAAACTTTTAACATGGAAGGCAAAGGCCCAAACAAACAAACAGAAGAAAAATATCTTGGAGAAGACAGAGAATATGCAGGGAGTAGCAAACTCTTACCTACTCAGAAAAATATGATACTGCATCTCAAAAACAGGAATGGGGAACTATAGAAAAACAATTCTCAGAGAACAAAAAAGAGCTCTTGGAAATTCAATATGATAGGAGAAAAATTTTTTAATCAACTGACTGAAAAATAAAGTGGAGGAAACTACTCAGAAAGTTGAAGGAAAAATTAAGAGAAAATTTAAAAAGAAAAGTGGAGGATGCATTCAAGAGCGCTAACATCCAAATTTTAAGAATTTCAAAAACAGAGAATGGAGAAAATGGAGGTTAAAATAAATAATAAAAGTCAAGTTTAGGGGCAGTCTTCAAGACCATCTTTGCCTCTGACCACAACTGCTGGTTTGGGGGTCTCCAAGATGACCCTCAATCTTCATAACTCATTAGAAGGACCACAAGACTCACTGAAAACTTCATACTCATGGTCATAATTTATTACAGTGAAAGGAAACAGATAAAAATCAGCCAAGGGAAGACATGCCTGGGTCAGAGTCCAAGGGAACTCCAAACATGAAGTTTCCGGTTGTCCTCTCCCAGGAAAGGCATGGATGGCAGTAACTTCTCCTGATTGCTATGTGTGACAATATCCATGGAGTATTGCCCACCGGGGAAGCTCACCTGAACCTTGTGTCTACAGTTTTTGTTGGGGCTCGGTCATATAGACTTGGTCAGCTGTCCTTATGCCTGTCCTTTGGTTGTCAGTCCCTGTGGAGGGTGAATTGATAACCACACACCCTCAAGCGCTCTCCATAAGTCATTTTGTTAGACATCTCATGTGGCCCAAGGCCCCCAGTAAACAAAGACATTCTTATTAGTCAAGGCACTCTAAGGGCTCAGAGATCACCTCCCAGGGGCTAAGGGCAAAGGCCAGGCCTTCCTCTGAGTTAGTTTAAGTCTTTACTGTATAGTAATTGAAGGTATTGTTCAAGAAAATTTCCCTGATCTTTGGGACGTGTTTCCAGATTGCAGGAACCCACTGAATGCTGAGAACAGTCAGAAAGATAAATTTCAAAGAAAGGTATATCATCATGAAATTTCCATGTATTTGGGACAAAGAGAGGATTCCACAAGTTTCCAGAGAAAATATACAGGTTTTATATAAAGGAATAGAATAGCAACAGATCTCCCAATAGCCACACTGGAAACTAGAAGTTAATGGGGAAAGGTCAACTATTTCCTACTTAGCATTTTATACTCCGCTAAACTCTCAACCAAGTCTCAGGACAGAATAAAGATATTTTCATACATGCAAAGTCTTCAAATTTTGTCTGCCATGCACTGTATCACAGGAAACTACTGTAAAAGATATGTTCCACCAAAAATAAGGTAGTAAACTAAGAAAGAAGACACAGGGCATGGGAAAAAGAGGACCCTGTAGAAGAGAGAAGGAAAGCCCCAATAAGATACCTAAGAATATCTAAAGAGATAGATTCAGTATTTGAGATAATTACCTCAAATTAGGGAGAATTGGGGGAGGTTAATTAGTAACAAATATATACATAACTAAACAAATGAAAAGGTAATAAACAACCATTTAACTTCAGAAGATAAAACTAGCAGTAAAAGCAAAATAATATACTTATGGTTCAGCTGTGAATAGTCTTTGTGTATTCATGATAAAGTAAACATTGAATGCTGATTTAACAAAAATTATGATCTAATTATTCGGGAGAAATGACAGGTAGGATTGTGGCAGGAAAGTGTGTGTGTGTGAGTGTACGCGGGGGCAGGAGATTTGGTAAGAGTAACGCCTCCTCCTACATAATGGAAAATAAAGAAACATCTAAAATCAGGGCATTTAAGAAATGCCAATTATGGAAAAATCAGGAAGCCTGCTATTTAGCGGTCTAAAAGTGAAGAATCAATGGAAAAGAATTGGAGTGGTTACTCCTAAAGATCCAAATGGTTGCAGGCATGAGGATTGTCGAGCCCTGGCCTTGTCTCTTAACCAGGTGTATGAAAAACTTTGATGAAAGAAATGTGAACAAGGAGAGAAGAAGGGGCAGGGGGAGGAAGAAAAGAAGAGACATTGCTTGGAAGAATCCAATAGTCTGGGCTCTGATGTATGTTGGGCAAATAATTTAATTTCTCGGATTTCCTCCTCTGAAAACACATCAATTATGGTGTTCTTTTTGTCTGCGGCATATAGTGACTCGTATTATTAGAATTACAGACCAATTCACCAAGGGATGAACTAACTCTTGGGTCTAGCTTCCTCATTTGAGCGGTGGGAATGGCTGATCAGCAGCCTCAGTAAGCTGTTGAGAGGCTAAACAAGGTAACCGAGTTAAACCGCGAATTCACTGACTTTAGTGTCACATCTAACACAGTACCCACTAATGGTGTTCACACCTGTTGGGTTTACTCAATGCAGGTCTCTACGTTAAATGCTTCGCGTGTGGTTACCCCTGTCTTTATAGGCAGAGTGCTCTTAATTACCAGACTGGCTGCCTGCTCCTGAGGAAACAAACAAATAAACAAAGACAACCACTACAACACGTGAGGAAGCACCTCTGGGTTGGGTTTAAGAAACAAGGCCAGAGGAAAGCATTTATCATTTCTACCTTACCTACTTCCAAAACAGATTTGTGACGGCATAACCAGAGTAACCCAGGATTTAAAGGCAGAAAACCAGCAGCAGATCTTCACTTTTTTGGGCAAGTACTTTCTTTTTTTTAAATTTTTTTTATTAATTTTAAATTAAAAATATATGACAACAAAGAAACACAAACATTCTTAATATATAATCATTCCGTTCTACATATATAATCAATAATTCACAATATCATCACATAGTTGCATATTCATCATCATGATAATTTCTTAGAACATTTGCATCAATTCAGAAAAAGAAATAAAAGATAACATAAAAAGGAATAAAATGAAAACAGAAAATAAAGTTATACATACCATACCCCTTACTCCTCCCTTTCATTGATCACTAGCATTTCAAACTAAATTTATTTTAACATTTGTTCCCCCTATTATTTATATTTATTCCACATGTTCTCATCTGTTGACAAGGTAGACAAAAGGAGCATCAGACACAATGTTTTCACAATCACACAGTCACATTGTGAAAGCTATATCATTATACAATCATCATCAAGAAACATGGCTACTGGAACACAGCCCTACATTTTCAGGCAGTTCCCTCCAGCCGCTCCATTACATCTTGAAAACAAGGTGATATCTGCTTAATGCATAAGAATAACCTCTAGGATAGCCTCTCCACTCTGTTTGGAATCTCTCAGCCATTGACACTTTGTCTCATTTCACTCTTCCCCCTTTTGGTCGAGAAGGTTTTCTCAATCCCTTGATGCTGAGTCTCAACTCATTCTAGGGTTTTTCTCAATCCCTTCATCCTGAGTCTCTGCTCATTCTAGGATTTCTGTCCCACATTGCTAGGAAGGTCCACACTCCTGGGAGTCATGTCCCACATAGACAGGGAGAGGGTGGTGAGTTTGCTTGTTGTGTTGGCTGGAGAAAGAGTCCACATCTGAGCAACAAAAGAGACTCTCTTAGGGGTGACTCTTAGGCCTAATTTTAAATAGGCTTGACCTATCCTTTGTGGGGTTAAGTTTCATGTGAACAACCCCCAAGACTGGGGGCTCAGCCTATAGCTTTGGTTGTTCACACTGCTTGTGAGAATATCAAGAATTCAACTAGGGGGTGTTGAATTTTACCCTGTTCTCACCATTCCCTGAAGGGGACTTTGCAAATACTTTTCCACTCACTGATCATATCACTCCGGGATTCATTGGGGCATCACTCTGGACAAACCAACAAAATCTCATGTCCTACTCAAGGTTCCATGTACTTATGTTGTTCAACCAACTAACTACATAAGTTATATTAGGACATGCACTAGTCAAAATATAAATTTTGTACCAAATAAACATTTTTTGTTTTAGTCTCACACATAAGTTGAAATTTTAAAATATTAATTACCATCCATTTTCAGCACCCTGCAGTAATGATATTCCCTTTCTTCCTCATGCAAAAACACTTTTTAAATTTGTACATTTAGTCACTATCATTATACACTCTAGGTAGGCATTCCTAGATTATACCATCTCAATCTTTATTGTCTATTTTTCTTTGTGATTTCATTTATGCCTCCAGCCCTCCTCCCTCTATCATTCTCACATTCAGCTTCATTCAGTGTTTTAACATAACTGTATTACAGTTAGGTAGTATTGTGCTGTCCATTTCTGAGTTTTTATATTCAGCCCTGTTGCACACTCTGTATCCCTTCAGCTCCAATTACTCAATATCTTACCCTATTTCTATCTCCTGATGGTCTCTGTCACTAATGAAATATTCCAAGTTTGTTCACTAATATCGGTTCATATCAGTGAGACCATGCAGTATTTGTCCTTTTGTTTTTGGCTAATCTCATTCAGCATAATGTCCTTAAGGTCCATCCATGTTGTTACATACTTCATAACTTTATTCTGTCTTACAGCTGAATAATATTCCATCGTATGTATATGCCATAGTTTGTTTAGCCACCTGTCTGTTGATGGACATTTTGGCTGTTTCCATCTCTTGGTAATTGTAAATAATGCTGCTATAAACATTGGTGTGCAAATGTCCACTTGTGTCCTTGCCCTCATGTCCTTTGAGTAGAGACAACATATAGATGGGTCCTGTTTTTAAATCCATTCTGCCAGTCTATGTCTTTTGATTGGGGAGTTTAATTCATTAACATTTAGTGTTATTACTGCACAGGTAGTACTTTCTTCTACTATTTTGCCTTCTGGATTTTATATGTCATATCTAATTTTCCTTCTTTTTACCTTTACTCATAGTCTTCCTTTCTACACTCTTCTCCACATATCTCTCTCCTGTCTTTTCATATCTGCCTCTAGTCCTCCCTTTAGTATTTCTTACAGAGCTGGTCTCTTGGTCACAAGTTCCGTCAGTGATTTTTTGTCTGAAAATGTTTTAATTTCTCCCTCATTTTTGAAGGACAATTTTGATGAATATAGAATTCTTGGTTGGCAGTTTTTCTCTTTAATAATTTAAATATACCATCCCACTGTCTTCTTGCCTCCATGGTATCTGCTGAGAAATCTACACATAGTCTTATTGGGCTTCCCTTGTATGTGATGGATTGCTTTTCTCTTGCTGCTTTCAAGATTCTCTCTTTCTCTTTAACCTCTGACATATTGATTAGTAAATGTGTTGGAGTACTTCTATTTGGATCTATTCTCTTTGGGGTATGCTGTATTTCTTGGATCTGTAATTTTAAGTCTTTCATAAGAGTTGGGAAATTTTCAGTGATAATTTCCTCCATTAGTTTTTCTCCTCCTTTTCCCTTCTCTTCTCCTTCTGGGACACCCACAACACATATATTTGTGCGCTTCATATTGTCCTTCAATTCCCTGAGTCTCTGCTCATATTTTTCCATTTTTTTCCCTATAGTTTCTGATTCTTGTTGGATTTCAGATGTTCCATCCTCCAGTTCACTAATCCTATGTTCTGTCTCTTGAAATCTACCATTGTAGGTTTCCGTTGTTTTTTTCATCTCCTCTGCTGTGCGTTTCATTCCCATAAGTTCTGTGATTTGTTTTTTCAGACTTTCAATTTCTTCTTTTTGTTCTTTCCTTGCCTTCTTTATATCCTCCCTCAATTCATTGATTTGGTTTTTGATGAGGTTTTCCATATCTGTTTGTATATTCTGAATTAATTGTTTCAGCTCCTGTATCTCATTTGGATTGTTGGTTTGTTCCTTTGACTGGGCCATATCTTCAATTTTCCTAGTGTGATTTGTTATTTTTTGCTGGCATCTGGGCATTTAATTACCTTAATTAGTTTATTCTGGAGATTGCTTTCACTACTTTTACCTAGGGTTTTCTTGCTGGATGAATTTGTTGTCTATCTGTTCTTTGACCTTCAGTTCAGCTTTATCTGGACCTCTAGCTTAGGTTTTGTTTAACAGAGGAGAATTTTTCAGTTCTTGTTTTCTTGTTTCTTACCCTGCTTGTATGGTGCCTTTTCCCCCCCACACTTAGGAGGGTCTACTTAGGTATTATAGACCCCAGCCGGATTTTCCCAGACCAAGCTGGCCTCCTATCAGGAGGAAAGAGTCACCTGCGTCAGTTTTCCCTGAGGGTGAGACCCAGCAGGTTAAAAGACTTTCCTGTGAAGTCTCTGGGCTCTGTTTCTCTTATCCTGACCTGTGTGTGTCGCTTGTCTGACTGCAGGTCCCACCAGCATAAGATGATGCGGTACCTTTAACTTTAGCAGACTCTCCCTGCTGGGGGCATGGTGGAGACAGAGGAGAGGTTGTAGGCTGGTTTTAATTGCTTCAAATTACCAAGTCCTGGTGTCTGAATTCCTTGAGGGAGGGATTCCACCTGAGTTGGGCTTCACCCCTCCCCTGGGGAAGGCAAAGACTCCAGACAAGCTCTCAAACAGCCTTGTTTCTCCCTATGTCTGAGGCAATTGCAGCCTGAGAAGTCCTGCCACTTAACCCAGAGGCAGTCAAGCCTTTGTAGAAATGCAGCCACAAAAACCTCTGTTTCCTTTTTTTTTTTCTTTTTCTGTCAGCCCTGCCCCCTCGACCTCCGCTTTGACCAGGTTCACCTGAGCTGGGGGCCTATTTTTAGTAGTCAGAACTTGTTAATTAATTCCACAATTGGCGTTTAGTTGGGCTCAGCCCCTGCTGCTGGTAAAGTCTCTTTCCTTTCCCCTCTGGGAAGCAGCCTGTGGGGGAGAGGTGCCGGCCGCCATGGCTTGGGAAACTCACGGTTCTGAGGGGCTTGCAGCTGGTCCAGCTGGTCCAGACTGGGGTACGCTGTGTGTCCAGTCACTGACATGGCCCAGGAGCTGTTCTGTACTGTTTCTGGTTATTTAGTAGTTTTTCTGGAGGATGAACTAAAATGCACACATTGCTAAGCCACCATCTTGGCCCGGCAGTCTTCTGGCAAGTACTTTCTTGAGATGCCATTTCTTACCAGGAGACTTTTTTTTTTTTTAATACCAAAAAATACCAAACAAATGCAAGCATTCTTAACTTTTGATCATTCCGTTCTACATATATAATCAGTAATTCACAATATCATCACATAGTTGCAAAGTCATCATCATGATCATTTCTTGGAACATTTGCATCCATTCAGAAAAAGAAATAAAAAGAAAACAGAAAAAAAATCATACATACCATACCCTTTACCCCTCCCTTTCATTGATTACTAGCATTTCAAAGTAAATTTCTTTTAGCATTTGTTCCCCCTATTATTTATTTTTATTCCATATGTTTTACTCATCTGTTGATAAGGTAGATAAAAGAAGCATCAGACACAAGGTTTTCACAATCACACAGTCACATTGCAAAAGCTATATCATTATACAATCATCGTCAAGAAACATGGCTACTGGAACACAGCTCTACATTTTCAGGCAGTTCCCTCCAGCTTCTCCATTACATCTTGACTAACAAGGTGATATCTATTTAATGCGTAAGGATAACCTCCAGAATAACCTCTCGACTCTGTTTGGAATCTCTCAGCCATTGACTGAGAGAAGGTTTTCTCAATCCCTTGATGCTGAGTCCCAGCTCATTCTAGGATTTCTGTCCCACGTTGCCAGGAAGGTCCACACCCCTGGGAGTCATGTCCCATGTAGACAGGGGGAGGGTTTACCAGGAGATTTAATCTGATCATAAAAATTTTGACTTTATTATGTGGCTACTGCAAAAGATTATACATATATATAAGTACTCTCTATATAGTAAATTATTATCCAAGTGCTTGTTAGTAGTTATATTAGAAGTAATAGCAACGGTAGTGTACATATATATAATATATAATATGTCTTAACACAAAAATAAAAGCCAAAACCTATCTATAAAGATAAAGAGGAAAGTGAAGGCTAATACTGTAATCAGTTTAGTTCTGGGCTTCCTGGCAACTAAATGAAAAGGAAAATATCATGAGTCTCATTGATAAAGAGGAAACAAAAATAAAAATCTTTCTCTGCTGCTAAATTCAAAGCAATTTTTCATGGGTCTTTAGTCTAAGATGCTGAATAAACATCATAATGAACAACATCTTCAACTAGACTTTTTCAAAAGA
The DNA here is from genome assembly GCA_004026745.1 of Myrmecophaga tridactyla. Lineage (NCBI taxonomy): Eukaryota > Metazoa > Chordata > Mammalia > Pilosa > Myrmecophagidae > Myrmecophaga > Myrmecophaga tridactyla. The sequence continues at coordinate 4,708 of PVIY010033707.1, read as the reverse complement.
TGCAGAATACTTCTGATAACTTCTTATGATAATTCTTGATGCAAATTGGTATCAAAACATTAAAACAGATTTTACTTATATGAAATATCTAAAAATAGGCAACTTCATAGAGACAGATTAGAGGTTACTGGGGGCTGCAGGGAGGGGACATTGGGAAATACTGCTTAGTGGGTACACAGTTTCTATTTAGGGTGATGAAAAAGTTTTAATAATAAATAGATGTGATGAATGCCCAACATGGTGAATGGAATTAATGTCACCGAATTGCACCTTTAATGGTTGAAATGGTAAATTTTGTTGTATATTTTTTACCGTTAAAAAACATTAAACATTGTTTAATGAAAATTTTTCTTAGAAACGGTGCCCACATTTTACATGCATTATTTCTTATCCTAGTGATAGCCTGTGGGGTATGTGTTATTATCCCCCTTTAACACGTGAGAACACAGAGATATTAAATGATTTTGCCAAGGCCACGCAGCCTGTAGCTGGTGGAGCTGCCATCAGGCTCATACCCTTTCCATTAAACCAGGACATTTTTTTTTTCAATGCATGGTTCAGGAATAGAAAACCCAGGCCGCCCACATGAGGATATCTTAATATTGATACTTGGATTAGGATTATAATATGAGCTACCAGAATGCTGTTTAGCCTGTCTTCTTCAAATAGCGATAGTGTGCCAGTTTGAAAGGATTTATGTACCCTAGAAAAGCCATGTTTTAGTCCTAATCAATCTTGTGGGAGCGACTGTTTCTTTTAATCCCTATTCAGCATAGTATGTTGGAAACGTGATTAGATTATCTCCATGGAGATGTGACTCATCCAATTGTGAGTATTAATTTTTGAACAGAGGGAAATGTGATTCCACCCATTCCAGGTGGGGCTTGATTAGTTTACTGGAATCTTTTAAAATAGGAAACATTTTGGAGAGAGTCCCCTTTTTAGAATGATGAGAGAACCACAAATCCACTAGCCAGCAACCTTTGGAGATGAAGAAGAACGCCCCCAGGGGAGCTTCGTGAAGCAAGAGGCCTGGAGAGGAAGCTAGCAGATGTTGCCATGTTGGCCATGTACCTTTACAGTTGAGAGAAAACCTAAATTTCATCAGCCTTCCTTGAGTGAAGGTAACCTTTTGTTGGTGTCTTCATTTGGACATTTTTATAGACTTGCTTTAATTTGGACATTCTCATGGACTTAGAGCTGTAAACTTGCAATTCAATAAATTTCCCCCTTTTAAAAGCCATTCCATTTCTGTTATATTATATTCTGGCAGCTAGCAAACTAAAACAAATAGTCTCATCCAGGATTCGGAGAAGAACTGAACAATAAGCAGTTCAAGGCTCAGCTCCCTGGTGAGTGTCCACGCTCAAATACTCCCCTCCAATGGAAGGGAGACCTTACAGCTTCTTTTTAGCTTTCATCTTACTCAACTTTTTGCGGCATTTGATGATATGGAATATCCTTTCCATTCCAGAAGTAAAATAAAATTAATTGTATTTAACAAAATTGTGCACAGTGTCTTCTTAACAAATCATAGCATTCTGTTTCCTAGGCCAGTATTGGTATGTAAGGAACAATCAGGGATTTCCTGCACAGCTACTCTCTGTGGTTGTGAAAGAATCTGTCAAAGCCAATATAAGTCTGAGGCTTTTACTAGCATTTCATCAGCTTTGACTCAGCAGACAGGAAGTGGCTCGCATGAGAATAGTATGGACCCCTGGTTAATAATGTTCATAAAAACCCTGCATTTTGATACCACCATGAGAATCAAAGTTCACTGGAGCCACTTCCTGACAAAGCAAATAGCAATTTAAACACTCTAAACCAGAACCATATTTTGATCTTTTTTTTTCTGTCTGATTCGCCCACCCCTTTAAATTTTAAATTTAAAACCATATACACTAACTACCTACTCTTGGTTTATATATAGATTTATAGGTCCTTCTTCCTTTAGAAATAGGAGGACAAGGTAGCAGAGATGTGATTGTTTGACATAATCTAGGGGTAAACTTGGAGGATCAAGTACACTGCTATCTCCCCGTAATCAGAGAGAGAAACAAGGTTATTTTACAGCAAAATTATTATTTTAGGCAGATGTTTTCCAAAGTTGAACTGGGTCACAATAGATAATCCTACAGATCAGATTGATTGATTCAGCAATTTAAGGACACCCCTACAATTTATTTTCCTGGGAGAGCTATCAGAACATGCCCCCAAGCTATATTTTTGATGGGAGCATTTTTGAGATTTTTCTATGGTTGTGTGTAGCATTTGACTGGTATCCTTCCCCTCTGAACATTTTCAAGGTCCAGATAATTTTGATTGTTCTTTCTGGGCAAACATTTCAACTGGAGTTCATATAATCCAAAGGAAATATGCAACATTCAACAGGGGTGTGTAAAGCCACAGGGTAAATATGGTTCATATTCTAAGAGCATTCACCTTACTTATGACCCTTAGGGAAAAGTTTAAGTAATTTAACAGATAAGGAATTTATCACAGGTATGTTATAGAGTCTAAAAAATATTTTCATGCACTTTTAAAGTAAAATGTGAAACTTTGAAGGGATTTCATGTTTCAGGTAAGTGGCTCAGGCTCTTAGGCTACCCAAAAGATTCTCATAGTTGGAGAGTAATGGATCCTGAAAAATGGCCTCTTAAAGTGAGTCCAATTTAAGAAACACTCAAAGTGAACCAGATGTTTCCCAATAAATAGTAGGGGAAAATTAAACAAAAATATGAGAAATAAATTCATATTATCTTCAGTTTAACAAAAGTTAAGTTATAATTGCAACCACACAGTGTTTTGTTAAAAAAACAAAGGATGCTTTAGGTTTTGGGAAAATTCTTGGCATGATATGCAATGCCAAACCTGTGGCATAATACAGCATCTTCCCTTCCTTTTGGACTTTCTCAGAATAAGCATAAAGAAGGTTACATTTGCAAACATTTTCCAGTGTTCCATTAATGTCCTCAAGGGAGTTAAATTTGTTATTCAGAAATTCTCTTGGATTAGCACCTAAGTTAAAAATTTTGTCAGTTTTCTCTGCTATTGTTAGTGATCAGTCACTTTCCAAGGGTTTTACATGAGTTTCACTTTGAATGAGTTACGCTTTGCACAGTGTAATTATCTAACACCATTTTCATTGACTTCATGAAATTCTGCATAATTGTTACGAGATTTTTCCATTGTTTTTTATTTCTTTTGTCTGATATTCAAAACTCCCAATAATACCATCAGGCAGAAGTTGACTGGCCATGATGCTATGGTTGTTTAGGAAATACGTACCCCAGAAAAAACCATGCTCTTCATCTTGGTCCATTTCTGTGGGTGTGAAGCCATTGTGAAGAGAGCCTTTTGATGAGGTTACTTCACGTAAAGTGTGCTTCAACCGAATCAGGACAGACCTTAATCCTGTTCCTGGAGGCCTTATAGAGAAGGCCACAGAGAGGAGCCACTGGGAGCAGCCAGAAGCTGCTAGCTAACAGCACCTGGAAGAGAAAGGAGACACTGCCATGTGCTTTTCCATGTGATTGGAAAACCAAGAACCAAAGGTTGCTGGCAGCCAGCCCTGGAAGACCCCAGTCTTCAGGCAGAAAGCATCACTTTGCAGATGTCTCTTTGGGACTTCTCCTAGCCTCAAAACTGTAAGCCAATAGATTCCTGTTGTTCGTGCCATCCTATTATATGGCATTTGCTTTAATAGTGAGGAAATGAAACGAGATGCTGATGTAGAGATGGGTGCTACAAGTGGTCAATTCATTAGAGAATATTTTCATGTGATGATGACATTTCCTTCCCTACATGGCCTTGAAAACTGCAGGGACCCAAAGGGAGACACTTATATAATGAAGACCCCTGTCCAGACACTTTTGCCATTAAGGGTGCTTTGGTGGGCAAGATGGTGGGGCAGTCTATAGCCTAGTACTTTGGGAATTTAATTACCTGCTATTGGACTATAGAAATATAAGGTGTTTCTTAGGGAGAATTCTGTCTTTACTTGTGAGTACTTCTCCAGCCCTCCTTTGTGTTGAGGTGGAAGGACCCTTCACCAAGTGAGAGACCTGGTTAAACCCTTTAATTTCTACAAAATGACATCAAGCTTACTATCTGCTCATCTGATTTCCAAGCATAGAGATCTAACCTCACTCATCAACAAAGAAATCAACTTTCCACGGTCTCTTTACAGAATGTAGTATTGAGCTATCTGTCATCTGGCACCTGTCAAAAATGACATTTATCAAAGGATTGTCATTATTGCAAGGTGCTGAAAATAGATGATAATTAATACTTTAAAATATCACCTTAGGTGTGAGACTAAAGCATAAAATATTTATTTGTCACAAAATTTATATTTTGACTAGAGCATTTCCTAATATAACCCATGTAGATAGTTTGATTAAATGTCATAAGTACTTGGAATCTCAGGTAGCCACATGAGATTTTGCTGGTTTGTCCAGACTGATTCCCTGATGAATCCCAGAATGATTTGATCAGTGACTGGAAAAATATCTGCAAGCCCCCTTCAGGGAATGGTGAGAACGGGGAGAAATTCAACTTCCCCAAGTTGAATTCTTGATATTCTCACAAGCAGTGTGGACAACCAAAGCTATAGGCTGAGCCCCCAGTCTTGGGGTTTGTTCATATGAAACTTAACCCCACAAAGGATAGGTCAAGTCTACTTAAAATTTAGGCCTAAGAGTCACCC
>PVIY010033706.1:0-27800 GCA_004026745.1 Myrmecophaga tridactyla | reverse complement strand
GTGGGGACGCTGCAGCAGCAGTCGTGAAGGTATCCACAGCAGGCCATGGCGTTGGGAGTCTGCTTTGCTTTGGGTTTCTAGGAATGAAAGATGAGACTTCTAAGTTGCAAATGTCTCCTCTCACTCTGTGGTTCTTATATATCCTCCCTAATAGGCGCTGGTTCAACCAGAAGGCTTCCTTGCCTTATTTCTGTTTATGCCACTCTTTTTCACTAAGATTCTCTAATCAGTTTGGTATTTTGTGGCCCATTAAGAGTTCCTGCCCTTATTAAATCAATCATGCTTTTGACTCATTGGCCTGCGATTTTTGTCATGAGATCATCACATTTTATCTTTAGAGGGTCCTGGTATGCCAAAACTTACATGAATCATGGATAATCAATTCAGCTGTACTTTTCTGAGGTTAAACTCTTCCCCTTGAGTTTTCTTCTTGATTTTGAATAATATGCAAAGCATGATGGTATTTTTAATTACTAACTGTAGAACAAGCAAGTGAAACAATTAATTGGAGCATTTTCTACTCAATAAATTCAAATGGATGTGGCTACTTTGAGATGAATGTATCGCACCTCAGACACATTTATCTTATTTGTTGATGATAAAAGTCAGGTTCTGTTGAGCAAGCCAGGTGACAGAATGGTTAGAAGGAAACCTCTTTTCATTATTCTTAGTAAATCTATAATGAATTCCCAAAGATTGTGTTAGTCTATGGTGTGTGTGTGTGTGTGTTTTTTTTTAAGAGTCTCTATCCTTGAAGTTATGCCAGTCTTGTGGTGAGTCAAAGTGTGCATTTACTGGAAGGAGAGACGCACCCAGCAACGTGGCCATCGGTTGTTAAAGGTGCCATGACAAGGAAACCTGCCCAGTCTTCGTTCATTTACACATCTGTGATATATGTAGTTCAACATAAGATTAAACAGGAGCAAAAGGAGAAATAATAAGATTTACATTTGCTTGTATTTACAGAATGACAGTGGATTTTGGAAGGGAATCTAACCCTATGTGATTTAGAACTATTGCATTCAACATTTTTCAGTGACTTACTCCCTAGTTTGCATGTTTATTTGTTTTCATATATTGGGCCTTCAACTAGATTGTAAATTCCTTTGAGGAATGCCTTATGTGACATCCTTCACCTCAGTTTACCTTGATTTGCCCTTCTGCAGTCTCCGTGTGATAAGCATGAAACTATTCAGATGGTAGAATTTAAATTTGAAAGGCAAATGATTGTTGAAATAAACACAAAATACAGATTCCTTGGTAAGTTCTTTCTCAGGGGACAATCCAGAAAAAATTTTTAAAAGAAAGCTGACTCAATTGAACCAGTGGGAAGTCCCAAATGCCATTGGTTAAGTAAGCTTTATACATTTCAGGTAACAAGAATCTATGAGTGACACTGGTTTGATCTTAGTTTAAATATTGATATATATCATAAAGCACATAAAAATGAAAGTTAGAGTCTCCTAGGCGTTTTACACCTATGTGACTTTGTTTATATTGCTTTTTTTACCTAACATATCCTTCCTAATTATTTGCTTCTCAAATCCTACTTATCCTTCATCTACATGCTCAAATGTTACCTCCATAAATAAACCTTTGATGACTCGTCTGTATCTTTTTTATTCTTCTCTCGCCTCTCACAAAATGTGCTGCCTGTACTTTCATTTCATTCTGCCTAAATTATAATGTATCTTTGGTATTTCTCTTCCTCACTACAATCCAAGATCCCTGAAAGTAGAAATCGTGTCTCATTCTTTTTTTGTCTCTCTCAAGCACCTAGGACAATATCTGACACATGGTGGGCATTCTGTACATATTTATTAAATTGGATTAAATTGAAGTGCAGATTAGAATGAAAAAAAGGTATTTCATTTTAGAATAACCCCGCACAATAATAGTCCTTTACATAAGCAGAATTATTTGTTCCATTTGTGAAGTGCTTTACAGTTTCGAAGCAATTTTACATTCAAAGCTTAACCTAAATGAGACAAGGATTTAATCAGAAAACCTGCCCAGTCTTCATTCATTTACACCTCTGTGATATATGTAGTTTAAATAAGATTAAACAAGAGCTAAAAGGAGAAATCACTCCAACTCTGGAGTCCTTTCTGTGTGTATGTTGTTCTCTTAATTGCCAGTTTCTTAGGCTCTTTAAGGACATATGTGAGTTTACTTGAAGAGGCAGGAAAAATATAAAAGTAGGTACTGAACTTGGAAATAAAAACAATCCTAAGCTTAGAGCCTGATGTATTTTATTATCTAGACAATTTTCTTCAGGTATTTAAGTATCCCTTTGAGACTTCTTTTAGCTATGGGATTTATGTTGATGTCATCAGAAAGAGTAATCTGCTGGACCTATATATAGGTTCATGATGTATGTGTCAAGAGATGTTGGATAATTATAGTATTGAAGAGATAGAACCTGGTTTAAAGAGCAGTTGTGTTTATGGAGTTTTAAAGTAAGGAGGTCTGTGATAGCAGTTTTCCCACTTCTCATTTAAAATCATCTTTCAAAACACGAAAAGCACATTTCTTTCCAAACTGATGGCATGGAGTCAGAAACTTTTCTTCCAGGGCTTCCAGTGGTAAACCATTTGCTGAGCGGCTCTTAATGATGGTTGAAGGTGCTTGGGGCAATTGAACAAGCTCTTTGAGAAATCTTTGGTTGGCAGCAAGGTGGTTCACACTCAAGGGCTGGACACAGGTTGTGACAGGGAGCCCTTCAGGTTTGGAGTAGGGTGGCGACTGTTGGGTACCCAACACGATGGCATGTAAGAGTCAGGCATGCAGCAGGGTGATGGGCAGGTGTCACAGCAGGTCTTCTGAAGGAGGCTGATCTCATGTGGACAGGTGCTGGGCAGGCAGACTCTATAAAGGAATAGATGGTGGCGGCAGGGCCAGTGGGAATGCCTCAGCATCATTTGAGGGCAAGACTCATGACAAGCCATGGTGACAATAGATCAGGTTGACGTTTCATTACAAAGGTTAGTTTACTTCTAAAATCTTATCTTCCAGTGTTTTTTATATCCACCTCTGAGGGAACCTGGCTTCCGTCCATCAGAATGTTTCCTCCTGCCTGTGTATTCCCACACAACTCACTAACTTCTTATTTACCAGCCAGGGGAGGAGCTCTCCTTCAGTTTTATTTGGTTTTGTTCCTGTATTCAAACTTCCTATTGCAATTTCAAAATGGTGTCAAGGTGGTTTCTCCATTTGCTCAATTACATATAAATACATCAGTATCTCCCTTGGCATTCCTCTTTTTTACCAACCAGAATTTATTCTTATGTGTGATCACTGCTGAGTATAAAGACTCAAGAGTGATTTCCCTAAGAACTAAGAAATAATCCTTCTCAAATTGTGTGCCCTGAATATATTTGGGAAGTTAAAACTGGTGTGACTTTCCTACCAGATTCACCTTGCCATCTTTTCACAGATTTGAGGGAATAAATGATTATTGAAGCTAGGCAGCAGGATCTTGATTGGGAAATGAGAGCCTCCTGGATAATTTTCTGTACTGATTCACTCTGTCATCTATATAGGGAATTGCATATAAACACAAATGCAATCTCAATCTTGCAAAAGATTTTTGTTATTTTTACAAGTGCAATTGGATTCAACAGAGGTTAATGGGGCCATATGTGAGCTGAAAAATGAGCTTGAATTTCTTTGTAAAACTTCAAAAGTTCTTTCTTGTTAGGAAAACTCAAACTTCCTATCTGCTTTTTCCATTTTTCAAAATCACTCCTGAAGCTAATGATCTACCTCCTGTCAAGCAGACGAGTATATTTTTATTCTTTTATTTCAATTCAGTTATATTGTTACATATCGTGGCTGAAGTAGTGTATAACTAAAATATAGGAGACTGACCAGCAAATTCGTTATTTTTTTTAACATTTTTTATTGTGAAAAATAATACATATACAAAGAAAAAGCAATATTTTTTTCAAAGTACTGAATGGATTTCAGAGTTTGTTATGGGTTACCATTTCACTCTTTCAGATTTTTCCTTCTAGTTGCTCCAAAACACTGGAGGCTAGGAAAAATATCAAAATAGTGATTCAGAAGCTATACTCAGTTGTTAAATCCTATGTTCTCTGTTATAACTTCTCCTCTTCTGATCCTTTTCCCAACCTATAAGATCTTTAGGCAACGCACATTCTGACTTTTTCATGTTGAGTAGGTGTTGATAATCTTGGAGAGGCTGTCCCTCTGGGTTTCAGGATTTATCTGGCCTAGGAACCCTCTGGAAATTACAGATTCCAGGAAAGCAAACTTAGTACATGAAACTTTGATAGTCTCACTTTGAGCCCTAGGTGTTCTTAAGAGTTAACAGGAGTACAAATTCATTCTTTATGCATCAAATATTTATGTAATTCCTAATATTTTCTGAACAGCGTGGCGGAGACAGAAAAATAGAAGATGTGGTCCTTGCCCTCCTGGAGTTCATGATATGATGGAAGATGCTAGATGTTCCTTTGCACATGTGTCAAACAAGGAATCATTGGATGCTTCTGTGTCAAGTTTAGCTAGGAAAACAAATTAAAAAAAACCCATGCAAGGTATTTCAACAGAAAGAATTTTAATACAGGGACTTGGTTAAACAGGTGTTGGAGGACTGAAAAAGTGAAGAAAGAGGACTGAGCAACACAAGAAGTAGCTACCAGTACTAGGGCTGAGAACAAAGAGAAAAGTTTGGGTTTATTGAACTTAGAAGCTTAGGAGAGGGTCCTACAGAACTGAGCTCTGTCCAATGGGGGTTGCTGCCTAGCTGATGCTTTTACCTCTGAAGCTGAGGAGAGGCCCCTATGGGACTGGGGTTCAGACCTTGGGGGGGTATGAAGGAGGCTATCAGGGGATCACTGTGTTGTTGATGCTGGTATCTCTGAGGAGGTTTTTGCAGTGCCCATAGAATCTGGAGGCTAGAACCAACTGCTGCTGTGGGCTAAAGGCCTGCTGCTGGGACAAGGAGACCCTTCTTCCTTCCTCAGCCCTACAGTCTCCCCTCTTGCTGCCTCTGCAGCAGAACCCAACAGAAAACCAACCAAAGGAGCACAGTAGCGTTCTCATCCCAGCACCCACAAAGCAGGGTGTCATTGGGTAGATTTAGGGAGAAATAACCAGCACAGGTTGTTCTAAGGGCTGTATGTGTGCCAATTAATGTAATCTTCACTACAAGTTCACAAGGCACAGACTGTTTTTAATCTTAATGAACAGTTGAAGAACGTGAGGCATAGAGAAGTGAAATTACATGACCAAAGCCATGACTTAAAGCCAGGCAGTTTGCTTTCAGAGAATGTTCTCTGGAGCATAGTTCTGATTATAGATTACATGTTGCACTAAGATGAGTCCAAGTAAGATTTAATGAGAAGGATTGGACCAGATTATTGAGGATCTTAAGAGACACATTGAAGAGTTTAACCTTGATTCAGCAAAAATAAAAATGTTGAGTCATTCTAGTTTTTTTTTTTTTCACAATTCAAATAAATAAGGAGCTAGAAGCCTGGTCTAATAGAGGTATAGTGTGGGTGGATGGAGGAACATAGGAGGCTTGATTCAAGGCAAACTAAAGGCTGTGGCCATGATCAGAGATGTGGTGATCAGGGTCTAGATTAGGCTATCGTCAGGGAGGATGGAGAAAATGGTCCGGGGGCTAGGAACCATTTGAAGGGTAAAGAGGTAATGATGTGGTTTTACCATTCTGTTATCATTGATAAGCAATAACTCTAAGGGTATTTGTTTTACCTCGAGGTAGGTTATTGAAGTTCATCAGAAAAGTGAAAATGTTTTTGAGATGCCAAATGTTTTGCATTTCAGTGCAAGGTGAATGATCTAATCAGCATTAAGTACTGACATTGCTAATCGGTATTTAAAGACTGACTTTGAAAAATGATTGTTTATTTTCACTTAGAAACCTAAACAGCTCTTCCTACTCTCCTTGTATATGTATGCATTCATTTTTGTCTTTAGCTATAATTACCATAGTGAAAGCTGACTTACTACATGCAACCAAATATCAATATAGAGAGATAGTAAACAATGCATTGTTAAGTGGCATATACTTCTGACTGGATAAAGAGAACTGCATGTATACATATTCCTCTCTGACATATTGCTGTCTGTGGTTTGGGGTAATGGGAAGAGTATGGACTTTGGATTCAGACAGGTTTTGGTTTAATCTATGCTCTGTCACTTATTATTTGTGCAGCTTTTACAAGTAACAATCTTTCTCAGCCTTAGTTTCCTTGTCTGTGAAACGGGGTAGGGAATAATGGTAACTACTTCTTAGCTTCCTTAGAAATAAATGAGATAATGCATATAAAATAACCTATTTGAGTGCTCAGTAGATATTCACCAAATGGCATCTATTAATAATGAAAGCAGTGAAAATGATAAAGTGGGATGGAGTTGATTAGTGGCACAAGAATTGTTACTTGGAATGCTCCTGGGTGATCTAGAACCATGGAGTCTTAAAACTGAAGGTGGCTTTAGAAATTATCTGGCCAATGCACCCATTCTAGTGATTTGAGAACTGGAACTTAGAGAGCTTAAGTGTGACTCGGGGTTACAGAAGCAGCCAGAGGCAGAGCCAGGACTAAAACCCATAACTCCCAGTTTCTAGGTGGAGCTTTTTAACAAGCCAAGGGTCTTTGAATGCCTACAGGTCAGAGTGATAGTAATAGGATACATAGAACTGTTTTCGGTATTAAAAAAAAGTTTAAATATTTGTGCCTTATAAGCATGTATGAAAACATCAAACGTCTTTGCTTTTGACTGGAATGCTATTAATTTGGCATGGTGACAGTGGTTATATTAATTCTAAAACTCTCATATGTCTTTATGAACAAAAATGAAGGAATGAATAAATAAATTACTGTCCGAAAAATTCACTTGGGAAAACTTCATAAATCAAGAAATAAAAAGATGTGTTTTGGTGAGACAACTGGGAACACTCTATAGCAATAATCATGAGAAGGCTTCCCAAGTGCCTGGAGTGATGCTGTTGTCACACTGTCTCCTACATTTTGGGTCATTTGATTTTTACAATAATCCTGGGACCCAGAGAGTGCAGCAATGAATATTCTCATTGTTATAGTGAGAAAATGAGGCTGAGAGGTAGATGACTGGCTCAAAGTCCAGTCTTGTATTGTACTCTGGGTACTTTCTGTGAATGCACCTTAGCTGCATTTAGATTTTTCCAGAGCAACTAAGGACATGAGTTAACGGCCAACATAAATATTGTGTTCTGGGTGGGCCAAGGTGGTTCAGCACGCAGAGTTCTTGCCTGCCATGCCAGAGACCCGGGTTCGATTCCCGGTGCCTGCCCATGTGAAAAAAAAAAGTGTGATTTTGCTCCCCAAATTGTGTGACTATTTTTTTTCACAATCACACAGTCACATTGTGAAAGCTGTATCATTATACAATCATCTTCAAAAAACATGGCTACTGGAATACAGCTCTACATTTTCAGGCAGTTCCCTCCTGCCTCTCCATTACACCTTAACTAAAAAGGTGATATCTGTTTAATATGTAAGAATAACCTCCAGGATAGCCTCTCAATTCTGTTTGGAATCTGTCAGCCATTGACACTTTCTTTTGTCTCATTTTGCTCTTCCCCCTTTTGGTCGAGAGGGTTTTCTCAATCCCTTGATGCTGAGTTCCAGCTCATTCTAGGATTTCTGTCCCACGTTGCCAGGAAGGTCCACACCCCTGGGAGTCATGTCCCACGTAGAGAGGGGCGAGGGCAGTGAGTTTGCCTGTCATGCTGGCTGGAGAGAGAGGCCTCATCTGAGCAACAAAAGAGGTTCCCTGGGGGTAACTCTTAGGCCTAATTTTAAGTAGGCTTAGCCTATCCTTTCCGGGGTTAAGTTTCATATGAACAAACTTCAAGATTGAGGGCTCGGCCTATTGCTTTGGTTGTCTCCACTGCATGTGAGAACATCAGGAATTTTCCACATGGGAAGTTGAATTTTCCCCCTTTCTCACCATTCCCCCAAGGGGACTTTGCAAGTACATTTTTATTCACTGTTCAAATCACTCTGGGATTTATTGGGGCATCACTCTGAACAAACCTACAAAATCTCTTGCCCTACTCAAGGTTCCATGTACTTATTGTGTTCAGTTAGGCTGTCTACATAAGTTATATTAGGAAATACACTAGTCAAAATAAAAATTTTGTACCAAATAAACACTTTTTGCTTTAGTCTACCCATAAGTAAAGTTTTAAAATATGAATTACCATCTATTTTCAACACCCTGCTATACTGACAGCCCTTGTTCTTCCTCATGCAAAAACATTTTTAAATTTGCACATTTGGTTACTATCATTATACATTCTAGACATTTCTAAATTATACCATCTCAGTCTTTATCGTCTATCTTTCCTTCCGATTTCATTTGTGCCCCCAGGCCTCGTCCCTCTATCATTCTCACATTCAGTGTTCTAACATAATTGTATTACAGTTAGGTAGTATTGTGCTATCCATTTCTGAATTTTTACAATCAGTCCTGTTGCACAATCTGTATCCCTTCAGCTCCAATTACCCAATATCTACCCTTTTTCTATCTCATGATGGTCTCTTGTTCTTAACTGAAATTCTCCAAGTTCATTCACTAATGGTAGTTCGTATCAGTGAGACCATACAGTATTTGTCCTTTTGTTTCTGGCCAATCTCACTCAACATAATGTCCTCAAGGTCCATCCATGTTGCTACATGCTTCAGACTTTATTCTGTCTTACAGCTACATAATATTCCATCGTATGTATATACCACAGCTTGTTTAGCCACTCGTCTGTTGATGGACATTTTGGATGTTTTGTGTGACTATTGATGTACAGAAAACACTGAACTCTGGCCTGATATTTTAAGTTTATTTCAATGATAGATATTATATGTCATTTTGATTAGTAAACTTCTAAACATAGTTATGACTAATGTAAATCAAATCTCATTCAAAGTAGCAAGGGATACTCAATAAATGCTAATATTCTTAATATTCTTTCAAAATGTACATTCTCTAGAAGATAGCATACATCAAGAAATGTATAGATTGTTATAAAATACATATATATATATATACACATAATTAGACATATTTGCTCCCTAAAATTGCATTGTGTTTTGAGATTTTGAGCTTGGAATTTCATTGATGACAGTGACTAAGGGAGTCAACATTATTTCTATACAGTAACAAAATGACCAATTTGTTTAGTCACTTAAGGAAGAAAGGGAAAGCAATGTTAAAGTCAGTGGAAATTAAAATTAAATCAAGTATTTGTGAAACATTAATCTTTAGAGTTGGGTGTAGTCCTTGGCACAGCAGATGCCTTCAAAAAATATCTATTGAATTAAAAGATCCTTTAAAATGATGTGTTAGTTAGGGTTCTCTAGAGAAACAGAACCAACAGGCTCTCCTGTAAATATGAGATTTGTAAAGGTGTCTCACACAACCGTGGGAATGGAAGAGTCCAAAATCCACAGGGCAGGCTGTGAAGCTGGTGGCTCAAATGAAAGGTCTGGATGAACCCCACAGGAGAGGCTCGCTGGTTGAAGAAGTAGCAACGGAGTTTCTCTTCTCCCTTAAAAGCCTTCAACTGATTGTGTTATCAATTGATGATGTGTGGGAGATAAGCCTTGGTTGATCAGAGATGTCATCAGCCACAGATACAATCAACTGACTGATGATTTAATACACCAGCCTTCCAGTTTATCAACCAGCCAGCCACGAAATATCCTTGCAGCAAAGGTCAGGCCAGTGCTTGCCTGATCAGACAACTGGGCCTAAGCACTTGGCTGAGTTGACACCAAAATGTAACCATCATAAGTGACTACAGAATTTTTCACTTTTCAATACATAACAAAGAACCAGTATCTCCTTTTTCAAAAGTTCCCCCACGAGAACTCTCCTTCTGCTGGGTAAAGTAATCTGATAATCTGCCGAGTAACTTCACAATGGCTATTCAGGTTTAGCCACTTGGGCTGTTCCCTAAGAGGAAATATGGAAATAAATAATCACAAGGCCATATTTGCTACGCCAGAATGAAGTTTATTAATTAATTGTTAAAATGGTTATTTCTCCAAGAGAGTGAAGTCATCTAAAACAGAGAAAAGAAGGCCTTTCCCTACCCAAAGGAGCAAAGATTTAAGAAATTGAACAAATTCATGAGAGCATGGCCCTGGCAAATTGACTTGTTTTAGCTTTGATTTAGGCAGGACTGAGTGTTGAAGGCAGGATGACCGACGGGATGCTGAGCAGCCATTCAACCTCTGCCATACCACGCTGGTTTCTTAGCAGGGCTCACAGGGATTTTCACAGCAAGGCTGAACGTGGGTCGTCAGGTCAATCCCACTCAGTCCGGGAGCTGAGTAGCCAGAGTTGAGCAGCCAGCAAGTGGGTGTGTAGGTGTCAGGCATTGGGCAGACGGGGGTGCAGGTGTCACAGCAGATGGGCTGCAGCAGGCTGATCTCATGGGGGC
The DNA here is from genome assembly GCA_004026745.1 of Myrmecophaga tridactyla. Lineage (NCBI taxonomy): Eukaryota > Metazoa > Chordata > Mammalia > Pilosa > Myrmecophagidae > Myrmecophaga > Myrmecophaga tridactyla. Next base: position 17,323 of record PVIY010033706.1, on the reverse strand, counting down.
AGGTGCTGGGCAGGCAGACGCCGCACCGGCAGCACTTGTCGGAGGAGCAGATGGTGGTGGCGGGGCCGGTGGGGACGCTGCAGCAGCAGTCGTGAAGGTATCCACAGCAGGCCATGGTCAGGAGTTGAGTTTTTGTTTGGTTGAGAGGAGAAGTTTCTTGGTGTCTCAATGCTTCTCTCTTCTGACCTGGCTCTTATATACCCACCTCCCTGGGCGTTGGCCCATTACCAGGAATTTTTTTCCTCCATGTTTCAGTTTACAGCTATCTCCATAAAAATCATCTAATTACTTAAGTGCTTATTAGGTAAGACACACTCCTCACCTCATAAAAGAGATTTAGGTTGTTGTGTTCTCGAATTAGGACTCTTCACATTGGCTGTTTGTCACTGCATGGGGAGCTACATTTCAGCCTTCAAAGGCACCAAGTCATTCTCTTCTAATCATTAAGCATTGTTAATGATGGCTTGGTATGTCAGGTATCTGAAAATATTCCTCACTTTTTTTTTTTGTCTACTTTTACGATGGAAAGATAAATAGGCATTTTGATTGTCCTTCTTCCAGCAACCAAATAGTCTGTGTTAATTTAGGCCCTCTTCCCGGTAAATGTGATAAAATTTTAGATTTATTCCTCATGGTTCCAAGAAGCTGAATTAAGATCAACAGATGGAATCTATAGAGAAATAGATTTTGTTCCAGTATAAAGCAGCAGTTTCTAACAGAACTGTAAAGGAGACTTTGTTCTCCATCATCTTCAGATCTGCTTTGAATGATAACTTACTGGTGAGGGACATGTGGATGGGGGTCAAGGCCTGCACAGATGACAATGCCAGATGCCATTTAAAACTCCATCTGATCATATAAGGAATTAAAATTAATTATGACCAAAAGGCCATTTGTAGTAAGCCATTTGGAAGTTAAACAGTGAAGTATTTCCCAAATTCAGTTCCATGAACAACTGTTCCAAGGGACATCAAAGAGTTCCCAGGTCAAAAAAAGTTTGGGAAATACTGAGTTCTTCATCGGTGGACTTCTCAGGGCCTTTTATATGTTAAAGTGCTCTGTGACTTTTCAAGAAAGAGATACAGCATGTATTTTTCCCCAAATGTACTTGACCATAGGATCTTTTCTGTTTGTTTGTTTTCATAGGTTATCTTTGTTGATTCAGTTGTACAATGGTGTAAACTGTTGTCCAGCAGAGAAGCAAAATTTCCAAATTACATCCAAACCACTAAAACCCTAATAACAAAATTTTAATTATATTTTTCAAATCTGTAAAGGAATAAAATTTACTATGATGTTATAGGATTACTCTAGAGTAGGAAAAATATTAAACTGGTAAAACCCTTAGAAATAGCCTACTTTGAAAGGGGGTGTGCTGGTTTGAAAGGATGTATGGACCCTAGAAAAGCCATATTTTAATCAAAATCCCATTTTGTAAAGGCAGAATAATCTCTATTCAATACTGTATGCTTGAAACTGTAATCAGATAATCTCCCTATAGATGTGATTTAATCAAGAATGACTGTTAAACTGGATTAGGTGACGACATGTCTCCACCCATTTGGGTGGATCTTGATAAGTTTCTGGAGTCCTGTAAAAGAGGAAACATTTTGGAGAATGAAGGAGATTCGGAGAGAGCAGAGAATGCTGCAGCACCACGAAGCAGAGAGTCCACGAGCCAGTGACATTTGGAGATGAAGAAGGAAAATGCCTCCTGGGGAGCTTCATGAAACTGGAAGTCAGAAGAGAAAGCTAGCAGATGACGCCGTGTTTGCCATGTGCCCTTCCAGCTGAGAGAGAAGCCCTGACTGTGTTCACCATGTGCCTTCTCACTTGAGAGAGAAACCCTGAACTTCATCAGCCTTCTTGAACCAAGGTATCTTTCCCTGGATGCCTTTGATTGGACATTTCTATAGACTTGTTTTAATTGGAACATTTCTCAGCCTTGGAACTGTAAACTAGCAACTGATTTAATTCCCCATTTTAAAAGCCATTCCGTTTCTGATATATTGCATTCTGGCAGCTAGCAAATGAAAACAGGGGGTAAAAACATGTACATATTTTCTTTACCCATCTTTGGGTAAGATGGCTCAACCTCTAAAAATAAGTAGAAAATTGCACAACATAACAGGAGCTTGAAGCAAGTAAAATGGTAGATCCCTAAACTGCTTAACATTGAAACTGCTTTAATTTTAGTCATCTTTTTACTAGAATAATGCACCAGTTTGAAACAGTCATGTACCCCAGAACAACCATTTTCTTTAATTCTCATTCAATATTGCTGAGTGGGATATTTTTAATTGTTTCCTTGAAGATGTGACCCACCAATTGTGGGTAGTAACTTTTGATTATTTGGTTTCCATGGGGATGTGTCTCCACCTATTCAAGGTGGGGTTGCTTACTGGAGTCCTTTAAGAGAGAACCATCTTGGAAAAAGCTTTAGAACTAACAGAGCCAACAGTGCCGACTGAGCCCACACAGCCAGAGAGCTTTGGAGATGCAGGAGGGAAACGCCCCCTGAGAAGCCTTATGAAATGAGAAGAGAAACCTAGCAGACATCACCATGTGCCCCTCTCAGCTGACAGAGGTGTTCTGGGCCCATCGACCTTTCTTAAATCAAGGTATCTTTCTCTGGATGCCTTAGTTTGGACATTTTCACAGCCTTAGAACTGTAAACTTGCAATGTAATAAATTCACCTTAAAAAAAGCCATTCCATTTCTGGAATATTGCATTCTGGCATCTTTTAGAAACTGAAACAAATAATTTTGCAGGTTTGGATTCCTGTGCTAGAATTTAACTTGTTATCCACATTGCTTAAATAGATTTCTCTTAGTTCAGTTGGACTCATAGATTTCTCTTAGTTCAGTTGGACTCATAGTTCCTGCTGTAAGCCAGGAACTTTGCAAACAGCTGCTCGCCCTTGAGGAAGTCACAGAAGAGAAGAGACAGAGGAGTAGACTGGCAGATAATGGCACAAGTTTGTACATTCAAGTTTTCTGGGCAATGATCCAGTAGTGTAGAGGTGGGACCCACTGACTTATGGTGCTAACCTGTGAGATTTGGGGACCACTTCATGGAAAAAGGACATTTGTGTGGGTCTTGAAGAGTGAACAGGAGGTTAGCAGGTAGAATGGCACAGGAAGGAGATTTCAGCAAGTGAAATAGAGAAACAAAATACAATGAGGTGCTTATGGGATGGGATATGTGTCGGTTGGTCGAAACACATTCTGAATCTGATTGTAGAGAGACTTTGGAGGGGATTGATAAGCGATGAAGGTGAAAAGGTGGGTTAGTGCTACAATGTGAAGAATTTGTGTTATGGGTAGTATCCTACAGGATTTTGAACTTCATATGAAAGGCAATGGATAGTAATTAAAGGTTTTTGAACAGATATGTGAAATAGCTGAATTTGTATTTTAGAAAGATGACTATAATTTTTGAGTGGAGGGCCATCATCATCATCACTGATAAGACATCAGGCTTTGCATGTATTATCCCACATATAACTCTCACAACAAGCTTATGATGTTTGTAATATTATTAGTCTTGCTATTTTACATGTGAGGAGCCTGAGGCATAGAGAAGTTATGTAACTAGATGGAGCTGACATGTGGAGTCAAGGGTCTAGCTCCAGAGCCCACGTTCTAACCACCATGCCACGTTCCCTCTCACTATGGATGTGTTGTTTGAGTACCGCTTTCAACTCTCAAGATTAGTTGCATGAGACAAATATTATCATGCCTCACTCATACGGACTGACTATAACATAAAAACTCGCTAAACTGAAGTCGAGAGCACAGGTTATCAGGTTGGGGCCTATTGTAAAGGGTCCTAGATTGTAAGTTCTTGCAGCAGTCATATAAATTCAGGAGTTGTAACTGTTTTTTTCTAAATTCTGAGGTACTGAGCTGTTTGTATATACCCTGGTCATTCCCAGAAACTTCGGGTATTTATGTGACACCTGAGACTCAGAGTTAGAGCTCTGAAGCTATGAAAGTCAGCGTTACCCCATACAGCAACTCTTTAAAAAGTTGAAAAAGGGATCAGACTTGGGCTTGAGATATGAAGGAAGCTGATCTGGATAAGATTAAGGTAGATTAGAATACAGGGTAAAGGATGATAATGTCCATATTTTAGAGCTTCAACGTCTGTGTGAGACCAAAGGGAAAGATGTTTACTTAGTGCAAAATTTATATTTTGGATAGCACATTACCTAATTGAACTTGTATGGTCAGTTTAGTTGAACACGGTAAGTACTTGGAATCTTGAATAGGGTGTGAGATTTTGTTGGTTCATTCAGGTTAGTGTGATGCCCTGATATATGCTAGAGTAATTTGGGCAGTGAATAAAGAAGTATTTTCAAAGTCCACTTGGGGGACTCGGGAGAAAGGAAGAAACATTCAATTTCCACATTTGGAGAATTTCTGATATTCTCACAAGCAGTGGGGACAACCAGATCAATGCCATCAATGTTGGAGTTCGCCCCTCTGAAACTTATTCATGCAAAGGATAGGCTAAGCCTATTTGAAATTATGCCTAAGAGTCACCCCCAGAGAACCATCTTTTGTTGCTCAGATGTGGCCTCTCTCTCTCTCTAAGCCAACTTTGCAGGTGAACTCACTGCCCTCCCTGCTAACTGGGACCTGATTCCCAGGGGTGTGAATCTCCCTGGTAGCATGGAAGAGGACTCCCTGGATGAGCTGGGACCCAGCATCAAGGGATTGAGGACAGCTTCTTGACTAAAAAGGGGAAGAGAGAAATGAGACAAGGTAAAGTTTCAGTGGATGAGAGATTTCAAACAGAGTCAGGAGGTTATCCTGGAGGTTATTCTTATGCATTATATAGATATCCCTTTTTAGTTTATGGTGTATTGGAGTGGCTAGAGGGAAGTACCTGAAATGGTTGAGCTGTGTTCCAGTAGCCTTGATTCTTGAAGATAATTGTATAAAGATAAAAATTTTACAATGTGACTATGTGATTGTGAAAACCTTGTGTCTGATGTGCCTTTTATCCAGGGTATGGACAGATGAATAAAAAATATGGATAAAAGAATAACTGATGGGGGATGAGGGGTAAAATAAATTGGGTAGATGGAAATACCAGTGGTCAATGAGATGGAGAGATAATGGGGTATGAGATGCATGAGGTTTTTCTTTTTTATTCCTTTTTCTGGAATGATGCAAATGTTCTAAAAATGATCACGGGGATGAATACACAACTATGTTGTGATATGGTGAGACGTTGATTGTACACCACGCATGGACTGTGTGTGCGGGAAGATCTGTTAATACAAATATTAAAAACAATAGTTGCATGTAAGATTGGCTGGGTGAATGGGACCAGTTTATTGACGGTCTTGAGACCATAAGGGGAGTTGCTTTTAGAGCCTGTGTTCTTAATCACAACACTACGCTATAGAGAGGAGATAAATCAGGGGCAGGGACAATGGTTGGGGAAATATTTTGGATTTTCAGGTGAGTGATGAAGAGGGCTATGAATTCTGTCATAGAGAATATCCTCGTTTGATGGGACTGGAGAAGAGGGGACATATCTGGGATTTTTCATCACATCCGTCAACTTTCAGGAGAAAGTAATAGTACATCAGGTTCTACAGTAAAACTAATATTCTTTTTATAAGATATTCAGAATATGGCCATTTAAAAAAAATTTTTTTTTATTTTACATGGGCATGCCCTGGGAATCGAACCCGGGTCCTCTGGCATGCCAGGCAAGCATTCTTGCCTGCTGAGCCACCGTGGCCCAGAATATGGCCATTTTAACCTCCAGTAATAGATAGAACTTATTGAATGTATACCACATGCCAGGCATTATGCTAAGTATTATATATGCCATCTTCTTTATTTCTTCCTTAGTTCTTATTGTAAGAAATACCTATAATACCCTATAAGTTCAGGAGTATTACTATACCCATTTCCCAGATGATGTCACTGAGAATAAGGATATTAAGTGATGATTCTAAGTTCACACAGATAGTGAATGACAGAACACACCTAACTGCATTAGTTCAAATGTCAGTCAGATCAATGTTTTTGTGGCATTTAATTTTGTACAATTGTAGATTATGTTCATTCACTCATTCATTTGTTCATTCATTTTTATTCATTAGTTCACTCAACAGCATGCCTAGCACTGCGTTAGGTGCTAAGCATGTAGCAATAAAGAGGTGAGATAAAGTCCTTCTTGCCAAAATGTTTATTCTGGTGAAGGAGGCAGACAAAAAACAAGTAAATAAATGAATAAATAAGAACCGCAGACAGTGATAAGTGCCAGAAGAAAATAAAGCATGGTGATGTGATGGAGAATGATTGATTAGCTGGTAGCTCCTTTAGTTAGGGTGGTCAGGGAAGGCCTTTGCCAGGGAGGCTGGAGTGAGAGTGAGAGGGAAGGAGTAAGTCTAGGAAATGAGGTCTAAGAGGTAGGCAGGACCCAGGCCATGAAAGATTCTGTAGATTGTCTTACAGAGCTTAGATTTCATTCTAAGGGCATTGAGAATCCACTGGATGGTTTAAAGCAGGGAATGATAAGATGTGATTTATGTTCCATGGAAAAAGGACTGCAGCAGGGCCAAAGTGGATACAGGCAGAAGATTTAAAAAAAAATTTTTAATTTTTTAAAAACTATAACAACATACAAACATGAACATTCTCACCATATGATCATTCGATTCTTGATATATAATCAATAACTCACAATATCATCACATAGTTGTATATTCATCACCATGATCATTTCTTAGAACATTTGCATCAATTCAGAAAAAGATATAAAAAGAACCAAGAAAAAAACTCATACATACCATACCCCTTACCCCTCCCTCTTATTGACCACTAGTATTTCCATCTACCCAATGTATTTTAGACCTTGTTTCCCTTATTTTTTCTCTATACCCCTTACCACTCCCTTTCATTGATCACTAGCATTTCAATCTAATAAATTTATTTTAACATTTGTTCCCCCTATTATTTACTTTTATTCTATAGGTTCTATTCGTCTGTTGATAAGGTAGATAAAAGGAGCATCAGACACAAGATTTTCACAATCACACAGTCACATTGTGAAAGCTATATCATTATACAATCATCTTCAAGAAACATGGCGACTGGAACACAGCTCTACATTTTCAGGCACTTCCCTCCAGACAGGCAGAACATTTAAGTTGTCCCAATGGGAGGGTGAGTGGTGATGCCGGTGGTAGGTGAGCTGGTAAAAAGTGGTGGCGTTCAGGAGACAACTTTGAAAGTAGAGAGGGTAGGGCATGCTAATTAAGGGGATGCACAGATGGTGGGGGGGAGGGAGGGAGAGAATGAATCATGCTTAGGTCTCTGTTCACTCTTAGGTGAGAGGGGACCTGAAAAAAAAACCTGTCTCCTGGTGTGGTAGGGAGCGGCTAGATGCTGAGTCCAGTTTGGGCCTGCAGAGAGCGAACAGGCTAGGGCCATGCCCACAGGTCTGAGGTGCGTGAGATGGAGAAGGGCTGGAGTTGAAGATTCAGGAGGCTCCAACACAGAGATGAAAATTTTGCTTAATACAAACTTCCTGGAATGAGAATAAGGCGAGCAATTTTATGTGCGTTAGTCATGGTTTGTGGTGAGCCTTTTTGTGCCTTACCGCCTCACCAGCATCCACCTCCCAACAACGCAGTGGGGTTCTGGATTGCTGCTGGGAACACCCTCCCCCTGTGCCCCTCCTGAGTCAGCAGAATGTCACTCTCGGGAGGCCTCACGCTCAGGTGCCACTCAATTTTCTTTCCGCCTTGTGGAGTACATCATCCCATGGAGAAACAGGATATAGGAACCTTTTTAGTTTGTCATCCTAATAAAAATACCTGTAAGTAAAAACATTTTGTCTTTATTTCCTGAATTTCATGATCTTTCAAATTTGGGGGGAACTCCTTTATACTGTAGATTATATTATATCAAGAACTGGTCTCAGGTCTGCCATTGACGTCAGTCCATTCATTTCAGAATGTCACTTTGCTTCTTGCTGAGCATGCAGGCAAACAATTGTGTGTTAGGGCTAAATGGTGGACTTTGTGGGCCTTTTCTAGTTGCCCCAGAAGATTGTTTTTCTAGTTTGTAGTTGTGGTCAAATCTGATATAACTCTTGCCAGTTTGATAGCTTCCACTGGAAAGTACCCTCAAGTTAGATTTCTTTCAGTGTTGTTTTACCCTTTGAGAATAGCTGGTATTGCCTATAGCTGGGGAGGTGTGTAAGAACTAAAGAGGGTGATGCTTCTGCCCTGTTTCATGAGGACATGTGTAATCCCATTGCAACATGCTGGAGCCAATCTTACAGCCACCTGGCACATGGCACACACAATAGTCTTACAAATTGTTGCTTAGCCCAGCTTCTGCTGTCTAGAGCTGTTACCTATCTTTCTTGTGGATCCTCGATATTCAGTTTAATTCTCATGTATGTAGACTATGTATGTAAGCAGAATATACAACTAGTAAGGGGAATTTTACAGTTAAGTAAGTGACAAATTATACCTTTGTATAAATTGAATTATGTTTTTAACTTAGTTATAAATGTATGTGCTATATAAAATAAACCTGGCTGGAAAAAGTGGACTTTCAACAACAAAAAAATTAAGTGCTAGGCATGGGAAAATACAGTTCCACCTGTTTATTATGTGAAATAGAATATTGAGGCGTTTAAATTTAAAACCGTTCTAGAGTAAACTTTGGATTTTTCGTCCTTGGAATTATTGTTGACAACAAGGTGGTATCTTACAACTTTATTTTGAATCAAGATGTTTTTGTCCATTGATTAGACAAATCTGTTTATTAGATTGAATTAAATAACTGCTAATTTTCCAAAAAGCTTCTGTAATACTTAAGTTTTTGGCAATTAAAAGAGTTAAATGTTTATGCATTTAAATATTAGCAGTCAGTGTGACTCTAAAGTATATTTTGAACTGTTAGCTTGGTTTACTGTATATATGCTGGTTATATAAAAACAACAAACCCTTACACAGTATCTATTATTTAATTCTCACAGCAACCCTATGAGGGCGGTTTTAAAGTTATCTTCTGTTTTACAAATAAGGGAAACTGGGGCATAGAGGGGTTCAGTTGTCCAAGGTCACATATTTGGTGAAGTGGGGGAGCTGGGATCTGAGCCAAGGTTGTCTGGCTGCAGGGTTTGTGTTCTTAATCCCTATATGCTAAACTATAATCGGTACTTTTTTTATTACTATTGGATTTTTCAAGAGAAAATATATGATTTGTTTTTTTGTGACCAATCTTTTTTGTGATCCTGCTATGTGCCTTGCACTGTGCTAGGATACTTAGGGCATTTAAGAATGAGTAAGACACAGGAGTTTTTTTAAGTATACAAGTATCTTGGAATCTACTGGAGTTGAGGAGGGCATACAGGACTCACAAGATGCAGGAGCAGGAAGGCATTCCCAGAGGGAAAAATGGCAATAAATGCACAGAGATAGAAAATAACAAATTGTTGCCAGGAAAAAGCAAGTAGTGCACTGTATCTAGAAGAGATGATGTTAGATAAAAGCTGGGCATAGAAGGCCTTGAATTCCAGGGTGAGGAGCTTGAACTTAATTAGGTAGACATGGAGAGCCATTGGTATTTCAAAACAGGGAAGTTACTTCGTATATCTCCTCTTTTGTGAAATGGGACTATTACTATCACATTGATAGTGTACTTCAGAAAGAAATTTAATGTTGAATTTAAAATGTTTAACTCAGTGTTTGGTTCTTCCTAAGAACCCAAATGGTTCTAATAGGTGCGGTGTTGATGGTTAAATAAGCCACCCTTTGGGGGGGGTGTCCTTCCTCTCCAACAGTGGGGAGAGCTAGAGGCAAATTATAGAGGTCAGCCTTCGGGTCTGTCATGCCTGGAAAGTCATTTGCTTGTTCATGGTCCTCGCTGCAACTTTTATAACCAGTAGAAGCCCCACCAAGGAATCCATGAAGGGAGGGCGAGTTCCCTAAGCTTGCTTTCTGGAATCCTGTAAGGACATTAGGAGGTAGTATCTGCTTCTCAAGTACCTCCTGCCTTGCAGGTATTCCCATCCTCCACCGGATATCCTCTGCCCCCATTTATTTTGGAGACCCCACCCTTAATCACAGGAGAAAGAATTTCCAGCTGTCCCTTCTTGTGTGCTGCAAAGCGAGACCATGACCGGATGCTAATGAACACGTTCCTTTTCAAGGAAAGAGGGATCGGATGTGCTTTGGAGAGGGCCAGACGGGGGTGGCTTCAACTCCAGCACTGCCTCTCTACCAGGAGAGCTGCACTGATTGCTTAGAACAAGCACATCCCATCACAGCAGTAGTCTTCTCAACACCACACAGTCCAGTTTCTTATTAAGAACTATTGACATAACTTTGACCCTAACCCAGGCGTTAACTTTCTAATATGCATTTGACTCCCTCACGAGGGTCACCATTTATATCAGACCTCTCCATGCTGTGTAGTGCCAACTACAGTAGGTCTTTTTAACCTCCAAAACTCCCTCAAAAGAAAGAGTGAGGGTGGGATGGTTCAGCTCATCTTGCCACATCACCATGCCACCTCTACCATAATTACTGAATCTTTACTAAATGTTTATATAAAATGAGAATCTTGGTTTATATTCTACATAGTTTGTTAGTAAAGTGCAAAGAAGCTTCCCTTAAGATATCAAGAAACCATGAGGCAACAGAAAATCAGAGAAAAACTCTTACCTTGAATTGCTATATATCTTAGAAATAAGGCATGAAAATAAGATTGATTGGTCCTTATAAGGGAATCCCTCATAAGTCTGATGCTTTAGTTGTCAGAAATGGATTGGGATTTCTTTCCAAGAAAGAAGGGAAATGTATATTCAAGACAAAAGATTCTTAAGTGTCATTGACCTGAGCTATCTTTTAAATTTCACAGTCTGTAATATAAATTGAGGAAGTATTAGCTTTTAGTATTTGTTACAGGTTGGACACCACATAACATTAAAATGCCCTTGTTTATATTATGTTAGGTTTTACCTATAGACTGAAACAACCTCACGTGGGCAGGCACCCAGCATGGCAAGTAATCACTATCTACCTTTGCTGATTCCCCCCCATGGTAATAAAGTTACTATTCTTCACAGGTGTATATTGTTAGGTAGTTCCAGGAGACACGCAGCAAATTGGCTGGTAGAACATAGGGAAGGCTGACATTTCCTAGAAAGGTATATTCATTCTTCTTAGGTAAATAATTAAGGAGCATTGTGTGTGTGTGTGCGTGTGTTGGGGGGTGGGTGCAGTGTCTGTGACTTGATGTTTAAGATCAGTGGCCATTTGCAGGGTTAATGACCAGTGGCTCAATGAAAGACCAGTGGCAGGAGTCATGAGGGTAAGGCTACATGTCATGGAATAGGAAACATAGCCGCATTACTGGATCTTGTAACTTTGAAGCTGGTTAACAGCAGGGCTCACAGTGACTCCGTAAGAGAAACCAGGCAGTCCCTGAGTTGGGTGGCTGGAGTTGAGCAGCCAGCAAGATGGCATGTGGTTTCCAGGCGTGCAGCAGGATGGGGAGCAGGTGGAGCAGCAGGTGGGTTGAAGGAGGCTAGTCCACACAGGCAGGTAGACTCCACAACCACCAGTGCTTGTTAGAGGATTAGATGGTGGTGGTGGGGCAGTGGGATGCTATAGGAGCAGAGAGAACTTAACATGGGGCCATAAGCGTATGTGAGAACTATTGTGTCGATGATTTGTAGTGAAGTTAAATGGCAAAGACAATTTTCCCAGGTGTGAGTACAGTTCTCTTTTCGAGGGACTTTGTATATTTGCCATAGGGGATGTAAGTTCCAATCCATAGGACATTTTCCATACTGCTGGTTACACCTATTTACACAACTTAAAATTCATCATTAGACTTTTTAGGAATCTTGAGAAAAACTCTTCCTAAGGGAATGCTTCATTGCATTGGTTGCTAAATATGAAATCATCACTACTGCTTTTTGCCAACTGAGTAAGAGCTTTGTGCTACCTCTTTTTGTGGAGGCAGTCATTAGCAATCCCAGTAGCATTTATTACTCAGAGGGCACTGTAGCATGTCTCTGTCAGCTTGGGTATTGAATTCTGCCCCATTCTATATTCTTCAGTATGTGAAGTGTTGAAGTTCACATTTAAATACAGTTATAAATTTTAGCTGGAGAATAGGATATGTTGGGGACAGGTCATAATCAGTTGGCCAGTGTTCCTCAGTGGAAATTTGGCTTCTTGGTCAAAAAAAGTGTGAGAAGAAGGGATTGGGAAATGAGGAAAATATTCTGGCAAATAAGAGTGTTTGGATTTTTAAAAAGGAGTATAGATGAATTGGATAAAGAAAGACCAGCCACTCAACTGGAATACAATGTTACCCTCAGAGGCCCTCTTTCTGGGTTTCAGAGGCTATTTTTCACACTTGGGTTAGCTGTTGCCATCCATTTCCAATGTCCAACAGGGTTTTCTCCTCCTAAAGTCATATACTTGTAAGCGGAGAACTTATCTATTGAGCACCTACAATGTGTCAAGCATATTAATATTGATAATCTTGTTTGATACAGAAACACTGAAGCAGATATTGGAGCTCACGTTTGATAGACAAGACAAAACCTGAGCATCCCGGAAGTTATGAGACTTTTCCATGGCCACACCAGGAATTCAGTGGATAGATTTAGGATTTAAACTCAGATCTTCTGTTCTCGGTATTCATTCCAGCCTTCTGTACTTTCCTACAGTTCAAGACATCGTTAGAGTGATCAAAGTATACAAATCATACTCAATGACAACAAATGAAAAAGTTAATTGTTTTCTTAGTATGTCTTAGCACATACTACTAAAACAGGTGTTTAGTATTATTTCCAGTTTCAGCTCCTGCTTGGCTCTAATTTCTTTTCCCAACCTTTGTATCGGTCTCTCACATTTTGGATTCTTCTAATCACTAAAACATTTTAAGTATTGGCATAAAGATTCGAAGTGGTGACTTTAGAGTTTCCAGAATAAGGATCGTTTGTTATCTCGACTTGCCCCTCCTGAGGGGAGAACCTGGCATGCCTCCTGCTTTGAGCTCTTTAGGAATGATTCCTAAACCACTGATGCTTCTGCTTTTTCTCAAATTTCCTCAGGCTTCCTGACATTGGCTGCTCTCAGAATCTTTCCTTTCATCACTCCACAATCTCATCAAGCTATTAGGTTTTGTTTCCAGGTTTATGGATCTCATCTTTGAAAGAAACGAATGCCATCTTACAGATCATGTAATTAGATTTCATTACTCTGGCCCCATTCAGACCAAGATTCCTCTGATCTTTTGGAAAAAGGTTTACTCTGCCTTGTCCAGCTAAAATAAGTACCATATTAAGAATGTGAGAAACCAAAAGGCTTGGAATTTTAAAAAGGAATCTTTTAGAACCCAGGAATCTTTCTTTAAAAAATATTTTAATTGATAAATTTTCACACACATACAGCCCATACATGGTGTATAATCAGTGGCTCACCATATCATCACATAGTTGTGTATTCTTCACCATGATCATATTTAGAACATTTGCATCACTCCAGAAAAAGAAATAAAAATAAAAATAAAAAACTCATATATCCCACACCCATCACCCCTCCTTCTCATTGACTACTAGTATTTCCATCTACCCACTTTTAAACCTTTATCCCCCAATTATTTATTTATTTATTATCCTTATTGTTTTTTACTCATCTGTCCATACCCTGAATAAAAGGTGCATCAGACACAAGGTTTTCACAATCACACAGGCACATTGTAAAAGCTGTATCATTATACAAAGTCTTCAAGAATCAAGACTAATGGAACACAGCTCTACAGTTTCAGGTATTTCCCTCCAGCCTCTCCACTACACCATAAACTAAAAAGGGATATCTATAGAATGCATATGAATAACCTCCAGGATAACTTCTTGATTCTGTTTGAAATCTCTCAGCCAATGAAACTTTATTTTGCCTCATTTTTCTCTTCTCCCTTTTGGCCAAGAAGGCTTTCTCAATCCCATGATGCTGGGTCCTGGCTCATCCCGGGATTTCTGTCCCATGTTGCCAGGGAGATTTACACCTCTGGGAGTCATATCCCATGTGGTGGGGTGAGGTGGGGTGGGAGGGAGGGGGCAGTGAGTTGAACCCAGGAATCTTGATCTTATGGTTTTATAGTATATTCATCCTGCTTGTCTGGCTTGTATTTACACTATAGGAACAAACACAGGAAAAATATTAAGCTCAAAAAATGAATAGGCTCTATATGGACCAATACTTGTGCTTTGGGCTAGCCTCTGTCAACCTCGCAAAAACCATTTTACTTAATACTCAAATCCCTGTTCTTATCCAATGCTTTCATCCTTCAGTTGATGCGATGACTCAACATTTTCTTCCTTCAAGTTTCTTAAAACCCATTTGTATCCTTGGGATTTTAAAACTAATTTTGCCCATTGACTTTAATAAATTAGGTGTGATGGAAAGCAAGTTTCTTAAGCCAAAATTATGTCCTTGGGGATAAGTCAATAATTGACACAGCCTGCTTTACATGGATAGATTTTAATAGAAATGGTGGACTCTCTTAACTACAGAGCTAAACAGTGCTGAGTGGTCTTTCTAGTTCCTCAGCCAGATTCTAACAGGCCTAAAATGTTGCAATTCTCTGGGTTCCACCTCCAAAGCTCAGGGACTAATTCTTCCCATAATCAGTTACTAGGATCAAACAGAGGGAGTAAGTGAAAAGTTTGAACAAATGGTTCACCAAATAATCTGTATTTTTAAAGGTAATATGAATATAACAGACAGGGTCCATGTAAGAGATAATCACACATGTTAATAAGCACTGATTTTTATATGAAGAATTTTTAACTAAGTTGTTAGCTAGGTAACTGAAAGTGTAAATAGAGAAAACGCTATCACGAATGTATCAATTGCAAAAAGCCCTAGGGACAATAGCTGCTTTAAAGGAAAGAAAGATTTGGAGCTGTTAAAACTTAGAAACTTAGAGAGGGGGTTGACCTGCAGAGCAGAAATTTAGACCTCTTAGGAGAGGGCGGGCTGGCTGGTGCTGGCTGGCGTCTCTAAGGGAGGTGCAATGAGGCTGGTTCTGCAAGTGTTGGGGAAACGGGAAACTGAATTCAGGGGCTGCTTTGGAAAGGATCTGCAGTTGCTGGAGTGAAGAAGTGTTCCTGGGGTAATACTCACCTGAACTGCTGTTAGCACACTAGAAAGCCCCTAGCTAAGTAAACAGAAACCAGAAGGGAACAAGTTTTTCCGTCCTCCTCCAGCTTTGCAGTTTTCCTCTATCACCCCCTAGTGGCAAAGAGTCCCACAGAGCAACTGGCATAACAGAAAATGTGGTTTGCAAGGTCCCATCTCAGCATCATAGAGTATAGAAGAGAGGGCATGGAGCTGAGAGACTATAGCTTAACAACTGGCACAAAAAGTTACTTTTTCTGAGGCCCACAGCTTCCAACACAGCCACCTATAAATCTTCTGACCCCCTCACTTTAAAAAAAAAATTTCCAGGTCCTTAATTTCCTTGGCTCTTCGTGAATTTTGGAATCAGAGTTGGGTTCAGATTTCAGTTTTACTTATGAGCTGTGTGACTGTACATAGTTATTTAACTGTGTTTACACCTAATTCCCTCATGTACAAAACCATGGCAACACTAATTCACTGGATTGGTGCTAAAGTTAAATAAAATAAAGCTCCTATGAAGTATAATTAATTTGTGGTACAACATTTGATACTAAACAAGGGAAGGAGGAAAGAGAAGGAAATAGGTAAGAAAGAAAATACACATGGTTTCTACAATCTTTGTTTCTCTAATTGGTCACAAGACTGTAGTTGATATTTATCACCTCTTCCACTACTCATTTCATGTTTTCTTTATTCTCAGCCAGGATCTCAGCTGGTTGGGGCTCTTTATCTGGTAGGTTGATTTAAACCTTCATTCTTGAAAGGTCTGAGTACCCAGTGGTCCTATCTTTTTGGATTGTTCCATTAAATTTTACAATTGGACATTGAAATACCAAGAGAATCACCTGGATTCCAAATAGAGTCTTCTCTGCCCTTACACAATTTTCTTTTGGTAATTAGGATCAATTACACCAGCCAGTAGAGTAACCCCCTTCTTTACCTGTGGTTTAGTAGCATGAGGAGTCCAAAATGGCCAGGTGGTGGTCTCAACTTCCAATTCCTTGTTTTGCCTCTTGGTGGGAGCATTATTCCCTTGCAAACCAAGACCACCAAACCAATATTACTAAAAGTTGTAGGGGCAAGAAGAAAAAAAAAGTCTGCAACTGGATATTAGGTTTGATAGAGAGGAATAACTCTTATTCCCATTCTTTGATTCTGGCCATGGGAGACACAGCATTTTATTACAGTCTGATAGTCGAAGCATATTCTGCATCCTTTCAGTGTGCTGTCTCCAAATTGGTGCTGTCATGGCGTCTTTGGGAGGCCATTCAACCTTTCTGTTAGGCCAGCTGCTTTTAGGTGATGATGTAGGTAATAAGACCAGTTAATTCCACATGTGTGAACCTGTTGCTGCATTTAAACTTAATTTTTTTTTTTGCTGTGAAGTGAGTTCTTTCATCAGCGTCAATGTTGTGTTGAATGCCTTGATGGCATTTCTTAAGCTCAGACATGGTGGCACTGATAATGCATATCCATATCCAGAACATAACATGTCTATTCCAGATAAGTCAATTCTCTCCCCTTTCCATAATGGAAGCTACCAAATGCAATCAACTTACCACCAGATATCTAGCTGTTGCAATCGGGAAATAGTGCCAAGTCGGAAGTTCATTGTTCATTTCTGCTTTTGGTGGTTTATTATTCATTAGTAGAGGCATCTAGATCGACATTCAAGAGGAGACCTCTGTGTTGTTGAGCCCATGCATGACTTTTATCACTGCTAACGTGGCCACTGTGCACATGGGCCCATTGAGCAAGCACTGAGATGGCCATGGAAAGGGGCTGGATGACATGCACGTAGCATGGTACTTTTTCAGTTTAATTATTGAGAACCTCTTCTGTCATGGATGCCCTTTGGTAAACATTCACCTGGGACACAATTTATGTTCAGACTCTGTCTGTTGTGACAACCAGCCACAAACCTCACCCCCAGAACTCCTCGTCTCCAGTCATCTAATCCTTTTCTTTCCAAGTCTCTAACTGTCCAGCCAAACCTTTAGTGTCACTGTAGATCTGTACTTACGGCCATCTTTCAGAACATCCAAAGGGAAAAACCAAAAGTACCACCCAACATTCTTCTCACAGACAGAATTTTCCTTCACCACTCTTCTATGGAGCCATTCTTGAATGGG